>CAUYRH010180747.1:0-10974 GCA_963574655.1 Perodicticus potto
AATGAGAAAATATCATGAATGTTACATTAATCAGGTGGATAAAAATATCTCCGATTGTATGGGAAGCCCGCACACTGTACTCCAAGCCTGAATCATTGTACACAGTTATGACTCAATAAAAAATAATTAAAAAAAATAAAATAAAATAAAAATAAAATGGCTAATGCTTAAATATAAATGGACAGCTAAGAATTATAAAAAATTAAGAAAATATCATAATATGAAAGAGAAAGAGGTCAAAATTAATAGAAAATAATGAACTCAAAAAAATAGGCAATGCAGTAAGTAAAAGAAAACTTTTTAAATAACAAATATAAGATAAGATACGTACAACTGAAGAAGCAATTTAGTTTTAGATTCCCTTAGAAAACATTCTACTTATTAAATTATGATTGCTACCAATTATAAAATAAATATCTACTTTAGATAAAATGTGAAGTAAAGTGTATTCTAGGTGAACAGGTGTGCTCAGAAAGACAAAGTCTTATATTCAGGAAACAAAATCAAAGCATTATTTTTGAAAGGGGGTGCACCCCAAGAACAAGAGAGAGTTCTTGGGAATTAAAAATATGATAGCAGAAATTAAAAATTCAGTAGACAGGTTGGAAGATAAACCAGAGGCAATCTCTAAGAAAGTAAAAGAAAAAAGAAGAATTGGAAAATAGGAGAGAAAATTAAAGGACCAACTGAGAAGGACCAACATTCAATTTTCAAAGTTCCAGAAAAAGCAAACAAAAAGTTCTCAGCACAAAGACATAAATACACCCACCCCAAGATACATCATTGTGAACGTTCAGGACATCAATGAGCCAAATCATCTGCCTATTTCATCTCTAATTCATTCCCCTCTTTCATTTGCCCTGCTCTGTATCATAGGAGTATGACTCCTCCAGGTACACATCCCTATCAGCTGATTTCTGGTTGTTTTAGCCAAGAAGAGGCACTGGTGGGAGACTAGAGTCAGAAATAAAGTTAAAACCAGGGTTTGTCTCACTCGGTGCCTTGGCTAGCATCTCTAGAAGTAGCTGCATTTACTCTGTGCTTCTAACTCCCACGGACAGCCCTAACTTCTGAATCATGGGAAAACTGACTCTTCCCTGGTCCTTCCAGATCTAGGGGTGGCAATGGCTTTTTGCTCTTGCTAATCTCTGACCTTTCTTACTCTTCCATTTGGCATCTCAGCTCTTTCTACACTTTAAAGTTGATCTCCTATTAAATTCCTGTAGAATTACCTGGCATAGGCTCTATTTTCCTGATCAGATCCTTATTTATACAATTAACAATACAGAGAAAATACTAAAAGCTTCTAGAGATAGAGAAAAAGAAATCATGAAAAAGGTAAAACAAAAAATCAGAATGATAACACCAAAAGCCACAAAACAATAAAGCAATGGCATAAAAATTTTGAGGGAAAACAATAGTTAAACTAAAATTTTATACCCAGCTATGCTGTCAATTAAATATAAGAATAAAACAGTGTGTTTCCTGATACTCAAAGTATCAAAAGATTTTACACTCATGTCCTCTTTCTCCTTCAAAATTAAGGTGAAATTTACAAAAAGAGGAGATCTAATATCATAGAAAATGGATACAACATAAGAGAGAACCAAAGGACATTTTCAATTTGATACTGAAGAAAGAAATTATTCTAGACTGGAGCAGGAAGGGTTCAAAAAAAATAACATTATCATCTAAAATGTTTGAGGAAATGAAAATGAAATAGTGAGAACTACATGGAAGCAAATAAAAAACTCAGGCAAAGCTGGGCACAGTAGTTCACACCTATAATCCTAACACCCTGAGAGGCTGAGTCAAGAGGATTGCTTGAGACCAGGAGTTCAAGACCAGCCTGAGCAAGAGCGAGAACCCTGTCTTGACAAAAAATGGAAAAAAAACATTAGCTGAGCATAGTGGCACATTTCTGTAGTCCCAGCTACTCAGGGGGAAGGCAATTATTAACACCAGAGAAAACAAAAAGCTACATAGGAAAGATATGTAAGCACAGAACACTATATGGTTCTATTGTAAATATTTATGTGGTCATAACAAAAGCTTGAATATATTTTTAGCTTTTCTTCAAATTTTATTTCATGAATATATTTTTAAACAGAAACTATGCTATAAAGTATTGGAAGGGTGGGAGTAAAGGGACGTATTAGCAGAAAAAAAGTATAAAAGTGCTAAATCATTTTCCACTTTAGGAAATCAAGAGATAATATTAAAAATAGCAATATGCACAATCTACTTTAGAAATATGGATGGAAACCACAGAAAAGGAGATAAAACATTAATGATGATTGCTTCGAAGGAATGGGAGTCAGGGTAGAAAAGAACAGAGCAGGTGGCTCGTGTTTGCCTATAACTCCTTAGTACTATGCATTTGTTTTTTTTACTCAATATGGGTTCTTTTTTCATTCATTGTATTAAGTTCTTGCAATCTAAAAAGTCATGTATTATTTTGATTTAAATAATAAAAATACAGGGAAAGAAGGTGAGCTTTACCCCAGGGCTGAATCCACTGTTAAAGGTTCGCCAGTGAATGGGTCTCAAAAGTGCCAAACACAATAGGGAGATGGGTCAAGGCCAAGTGTGGGATTTACAGGGCAGAGAAGCCAGAAAGGCTGCCAGAAGGGAAAAAGTGTCTCCAAGGTTGGCTCAGACTAACTGGAGAAGTAGCAGAAGGAAAAATTTAAGTCTACCTTTTAAAGCATAATGTGAAGATACTGAGAATTGGAAAGACTGAACTGTCTCCCTAGTCCAGTATAAGTGAATAAACAAATGAATAAATATCTCTTTCATCCCAGAAAGAAAAATAATGGTTTTTGAATGTAAGATTAGGCCCGTTTCTGTATTTTCTTCCAAGGGAGTGATTTTTCAATGCAACCATGTAGTGCCCTATCCGTGTGAATAAACAGGGCTCAGGACAGTAACTGAGCAAATGGTACACTGACCAGCCAGGGTCTAGCTAGCTCAGTGATTCTTACCTTTGCACTACACTGACCTCATTAAGAATCAGATGGAAAGTACTGACCACTCTCTCCAAAAGCATACACATGTGTATTTGCAAAATCTTGTACATAAATATAAAGAGTTAATATACCCTAAGTCAAGAAACCCTCATCCACTTAAAGAGCTCGTGAAAACATGGATGAATTTGAAAGAAGCCGCCTACTAAAGAAGAACTAAGTGAATCCACTTTTATTTCATATCTCTAGAAACAGATATTTTCACATATATGCTACATTTCTCTGCTACAAGATAAAATATCCAGATTTCAGTGACGCCACCAGCGTGGCAGAGCACTTTACACAAAGGTGCTGGTGTTTTATGTGCAGGATGGCCCAGGAATAGAGCTCTTGTGGGCCCCCAGAGCGCATGGCCATGCTTATTTATATACTTGCTTAAGTATTTTTAGGGCATGAGGATCCCACCACCCACTGCCCAGGATAAAGTTCACAGCCACGCCCTCCGAGCCTCTCCCTAGACAGCATCTGGTTACATCTGGAAAGTGTGGACCTGGGCAGGTGAGGTACAGGACAAGGAAGGAAATACTCCAGCTGGAGCGCCTGCCAGGCTCACTTGTGGCAACAGAGACACATAATCCTCAGGTCATGGGTTTGCCCCTCATGGGGCACATTGTTGTCACAAAGGTCAGACTGATGTAGTGGAAAAAGAAAGTCACTGACCCAGGAGTCAGAAGATGAAACTAATCTGGACTTGGCCAGCACACAGCGCATTCTAAAACCAAATACCAGCACTCTGGAATTGGAGCCACTCTGGTAGCAGAGGCCAAGCACCTCCATCAAGATGCCCTGAGTGAGAACCACTGCACACGCGGGCAGCCCAACAAAAAGGTCCAGAGAAGGCCAGACAGGCACTTGGCAGTGACTTCCCAGAGCCAGGCCTTGAGCCCACCCACACTTGAGCCCCTCTCCGGTGGGGCTTTACTTCTAACCTTAGATTTCGGAGGACCTCCAGGTGGTCTTCAGTACCCTCACTGTGAACCCCACTCCTCTCCCCCAACACCATTTCCCACAGAGCCAGTGAAATGGAAGGCTTTTCTGTGTGCCTAGAAAGTCTCCAGCCCAGACACTATCGCCCACCAGCCTTGTGGCCCTGACTCTCATATACTGGTCATACCTGCTAGCCCTCCCCGAGCCTCAGTTTCCACCACCATACAGGAAGTGGGGTGGATTCGATGACGTTGGGGTTCGATAATAACAAAAATGATAAGCATAATGGAATACCTGCTATTTTGTCTGTGGTACTTTTATGTGCCACGGACACAGATGAGAAGGCAAGAGAGAGCAGAAACATGCACGGCTGCTGCTCTCACAGCATTCAGGCTGGTGGCAGAGACCGAAGTTAATTAGAAAGTCCCACGCAAGGCTTTGTAATGACACACTGAGCAGGTGCACTGCAGTGGGAGGGAGCAGAAAGCTGCGAGGCAGTGCGAGAAGCCATAACACATTGGCCCAGAGTAGGAGAGACAAAGAAAAATGAACAGTGGCTGCCATCCACTGCGTCTTCCTAGGGGTCCGGCAGGTGTCAAACATCATTTGTATATAATTCCTGAGAGCTTTCAACAACTTTGTCAGTTAAAAGCTATCATCTTCATGTTATGGTCAGTAAACTATGGGACCAACTATCAAAAATGTGCTCAAGATAATTAATAAGAGTAAAATAAGAGTAGTAAGAGGCAGAGCTGGGTCTGTAAACTCCTAAGGCTGATATTTAACTAACCGCCTATGCTACCCCCAGAGATGGCCTCCAGGCCCCATGAAAACATAATAGTATATCGAAGGGAATAAGTTTTCTCTAGGTTCACCAATAAGAAAACAGACTAGTAAAATTAATATTACATATTTTTAATTTACCAAATTTTGATGGCCTAATGCAATCTTGTTTCTTTTTTTTTTTTTAGAGAGGAGATCTCACTCTGTCACCCCATCTGGAATGCAGAGGCACTGTCATAGCTCATCATAACCTTGTACTTCTGGGCTGTGGTGATCCTCCTGCCTCACCCTCCCAAACAGCTGAAACTACAGGTGCTCATCCCCATGCGCAGCTAATTTCTTTTTTTCTAGAAACCAGATCTCACTTTGTTGCCCAGGTTGGTCTTGAATTCCTGGCCTCAGCTGATTCTACCACCTCACTTTTCCATTGCTTGGGATTATAGTTGTGAGCCACCACACCCAGCCAAATGTACTTTTTAAAATATTATCATATTACCCATGGGAATGGTGGAGACACTGGCATAGATACAGGTATTAGTTAGACAATTATAGTACATGCCATGCTCACAGCTTCAATGATAGACCAGTCCTAAACAATTCTGTTTTCTATCACACCAAAGTTGTGTGAAACAGGAGCAGACATGTCACCCTGAAAAGCTAATTTACAGGCTACTAATAGCCTTTGAGACAACCTAGCCTGAAAAGCTCCACCTAGGCAAGCTTAGATACATTAAACCATAAGTATATTCTCCAAAACATGAACTGGGAAACAGAGAAGCTCAAAGTCTTCAGACAGAGAGAGACTAGTTATTCTAGAATTGCAGAAATTGTCAAAATTAGAAAACTGTAGTGATGCAAGTATATACTAAAAAAATCCTAAGCCCCCAACCACTGAACAGACCATTTCGTGGCCAAGGAGACCTCAGAGAAACCCAAAAAAGTGAGTTCCTTGTCATGATGGGGTGAGAGGGCAGATCCGCCTCTGACACAACTGACCAGCATCACTGTCAAAATAGAGATCATAAGGCTAATATAAGGGCATCTTTGTGGCAATATGATACCAAATTAGAAAGAGGACCGAAGGCCATGCCAGGCAAGGGTTAAGTCACACACTCAAACACTTAAAGAATAAACTCTGTTCTAAGTGCCCCAGGATTTATTTTTCCTTTTTCTCTAGTAGCTCCACCAGACCCTGGCTGACCAACCCCTCTGCTCCATGAGCCGTAACTAGAGCTTTGATTGGACAAGAGACTCTTTTGATAACTTTCTCCTGTCAAGGGACCACTGACCATGGACTGGCTTCTGGTCAGTTTTACAGAGGCTGCACACCTGAGTGCCTTTGTGTCTTCAAAAGACCTTTTGACACGTAGGGCTTAATTGTAATACATGGAATGCATGTGAAGTCTCCACCCCAAAGTCAACATGGGACACATACAGCATGTGTGTTTGTTTATAATGCATGTGCATGACCCCCTTTCATGACTATTCATAGCTCCTCCTACATCTTGTTAATTACGTGTACTTGGCCAACATGTTCAGCATAAATTCCCTCTTACTTCTCCCTCCCTAAAGTACTTGCTTTTAGTTTTCTCATCTAGAGGCTGGACTTCTCACCTGCAGGATGTAATCCCCTTTTTAAGAAATAAAGCTCTCTTTCTAAACTTATAAATTGTGCGATTTGTATGTGAACTCAACTCATCACATTATATTTTATGACAGAATAAAGAAAAACCATCTGATTATCCAACAGACATGGAAAAGGGATTTGATAAAGGTCAAACACCTGAATCTACACAGGTGATAAACTGGGGAAATCTGAATATGTTCAGTGCATTGCCTTAGTGTTAATATCCTGGTTGTGATCTTATATGTAATTTTCCAAAATGTTACCTTTGAAGAAAACTGGACAATGTATACAGGGATCTCTCTGTATTGCATCTTAAAATTACATGTAAGCCTGCAGTTATCTCAATTAAAAAGTCAATTACAAAAAGACACAGCCAGGTGTGGTAGCACAGTCCTGTAATTCCAATTACTCAGGAGTCTGCAATGGGAGGGTTGCTGGAGCCCAGGAATTTGAGGCTGCTATGGCCTCAGCTGGAGTAAGACCCCCCTCTCTAAGAAGAAAAAAAAAAGAGGGAGAGTACAAAAGATAGAGGGAGAAGAGATCAATTTTACAGAAACAAAATTACATTAATCCATCAAAATTTGAAATACAAATAAACTAAAAATACAAAACATTAATTTTACTAAAAACGTCTTTGCTATTCCATCCTCTCGATGTGTTAGCATAGCCCATAAAAATTTTAAAGTTTCAAGTTTTTGCATTTTGAGAAGATCATAACCTTTCCAAGGATGCTGAAAATGTGGTAATGAAATTGATGTGATATTCACGGATATGAAATAGAATCAGTAACAGTAGAAAATGTAGAATGCCTAAAACAAACACCTTTGTCCAAAGCCTTTCTTTAGCCTACATTATACAACCTTGATGCTTGTTGTACTATTTTTGTTTCAATTATCCCAATAAAAGGTGTAATTCTGCCTAAATAAATAAACAAAACTTCACTAATAAGGAATAAAATCCAATTTCCACGATCTAATAAAAATTTTCACATAGTAAACATCATGCTTAAGTGGTGATATGAACAGATATGAAATGTTATATGCTCTTCATTAAAGAAGAGCTTTTTTTTTGAGATATGTAGTTTTATTATTTATTGTGCTGAATGGAAAAGTTTTTTTTTTTCCTCTGAACACAAGATTTTTAATCCAGTGTAATAGAACAGATACATAATGGTGATTTTAAGGAATGAAGTTGCTATCCTATTACTCATCCCACTGACTTGCTCACAGAAATAAGTGTTCTGTCCCTTGATTCTTCAGACCATTTGTTCCACACTCATCACTTGGAAACATGACCTCTGGAAGTATTTTACTTAAACCCCAAATCCTCATGACTGCATTGCACTAAGCTGCATGGGATCTGAGGTAGCCATGGTACATCTCTGGATCACACACTCTATTCCACAGCAGGAGTGGAGAGACTCTGTTCCTCTGATCCTGAGCACTTGAGGACCTTTTGCCCTTTTTTTTTTATTGTTGGGGATTCATTGAGGGTACAAGAAACCATGTTACACCGATTGCATTTGTTGGGTAAAGTCCCTCTTACAATCGTGTTTTGCCCCCAAAAGGTGTGGCACACACCAAGATCCCACCCCACTTGAGAAGAGCTCTTCTTAAAGCTAAGATGCACACAATCACTCCTTAATATTTAATGCTATATTGGGATCCTAGTCAGAGCCATTAAAAGTTGCAATTTAATGAATTATACTTAGTCTTAATTTAATTTACTTAAAACTTAAATTCAATTAAGTGCACATACTTAAGGACACTTTTTAAAACTATTTTACTTATTTATTTATAGAGTCAGTTTTAATAGTTTCACCATCAGCAAAAAGCAGTATTGAAATCTACAGCCACAAATAATCTCTAAAGCATTACTATTTGCTTTGTAAGGTATTATGAATCTTTGTAGCAGGTATACTTTCCCAGTGAGATTTTGCATAGACTACCATTAAAATAAGACTTACTATTCTGAACACAGAACAACTGCTGACCGAGAAGAGTCCCCCTGTAGTGTGTTGGGATGCCAACTTTTGCCAACAAGTGTCATTATGTAGGACAGCATATGCTAAAGTAGCTAAGCTTTCAATAACCTCAGGGAAAATGCCAGATGAAATAAGCACACATTGTTAAGGTTTTAAACCACATAATTAATATAAGCCTAACAAAGTAAAATAATATACAGTAGCATATACAAAAGAGTTTAACGTTTTCAATTGGTACAGGTCACCTTTGACAGCACTACTGAAGGAAATTCAATACCCTTTGTGTTCCTTCACATTCCTGTGGCAAAGCACTTGGATAATGCAAGACTTTCTATCATTCATCCCCTCAGACTTGGTCTCTGTTGAAGAAACGTTACTTCTGGAGCACGCTGTCCAATATGGTAGCCACTTGTCACACATGGCTACCAAGGACCTGAACAAGGGCTCAAAATACTATAAGTATAAAATTAGATGAGATTTCAAAGACTTTCTACCATAAAAAGAATATAAAACCTCATAAGTAATTTTTATATCGATTACATGTTGAAATTATAATACTGATGTTTTGAGTTAAATACAATATATTGTGAAAATTCATCTCACCTGGTTTTCTTTTTTTTTTTTTATTTCTTTTTTAAATGTGTCTAATAGGCAATTTTTAAATATATAGGTGGCTCACAATTGTGACTCATATTGTATTTATCTACTAAATGGCACTGATTTAGAAAGTCAAATGTTATTTTAATGATGTGTATATAACATACACATAACATTTAAAACATTCATAAATACGTTTATAAGACCCTTTATACATCATTTGATTGCAAATTCCTATAAAGACAGGTATAATCTTGTAACAAAAGAACAAAAGAGATACTATTTATTTAGTTTGAACTTTTTGACAGAGACAGAGCTAAATGCTTTAGAAAAAATTATCTGTCATCCTCCCAACAGGGAAAAGAACTTTGGATCAGGGAGACTGAGCGATTTTTTCAAGATCACACAGCTTAGAAGCTCTAGATCCAGGTTCTGAATGCAGGCCTGTCTGAGGCTGATGCCAGTACTGGGTGGCCCTTCAAGTGAATGAATCAGGAGTTTGGAAGTGAACATCTCTCATGAGTTGATCATTCTCCAACTTGGGCAGGACTGTTGAGCCATATGCCTATCATTAGGAAGGAATTCCTTTACCGTTTTAGACACTGTGGAGTGAACAGTTTTGAAAACCAGCACACCTACCCGACTGTTCACTCTGCTCTGAGAAAGCATTTGCAGGAATGACACAATGGCCACATAGTAAAGTGTGCCAGAGGCAGCTGAAATGATGACACCAAATGAAGTGTGGTCAGTCCCCACCTCTAAGATGAGCCCCTCAGCTTCATCCTTAGCCTGATCTGAGCTTCCGACTCTAGTCCACTCTTAGAAGATGCACCAGTCATGACAGCACCGACAGAGTGGGAAGCCCTGAAGTACCCGAGTGGGAAGCAGCTCCCAGCAGATGGGGACAACAATTCCATCCACGCTGGAGAGAAGCAGAGCAGACTGGCCATAAGCTAAGACAGGGTGCCAAAAGAAAGCACCTCCTAAAACCCCAAAGTCTTCTACCATCCAGCTTTGGAAAAATTAGGTATGCCAAACCTCAGCGTGCCTTAATTCATCCTCTCCCCTGAAGCCCCACTAAGCCAAATATGTGATGGAAGTCTGCAGACATTCTGCTCAGCATTAGCACAAGTTCCCACAAAAAGCCATTCTCCTTCCTATAGCCATTGGAAAAGTGTACATGAAGGGGTGGGGATGGCAGGAGTATGGTGGGGCAAGGAGTGAGGAAAACTGGCCAGAAACACAGAGAGAGAGAGAGAGAAAAGGCAACAGTGACATTCAATCCTAAACCTAGGAATTTTTGAATGGTTCAGAATGGGACACTCTGTCACCTCTGATTTAATTAAAAGACTGTTTTCAGGATACTGAAGGTCTAGGCTCATAATTAAGGACTTACGTAATCTTCCTCATTGAGTCCTTGTTTCTCAACAGAACTTTTCACTTCCATGGAAAACTTCTCAAACTCAGGTTTCACTGTCCTCAGTAGGGTGACTGTTTGAAGGGTTGAGTACGCCTGCTTAGCTTCAAAGTCATGTTTGTCTCCTCTCTTCCATGAGCCATCTCCTACAGAAGAAATAAAAATATTTATAATTCCGAGCCAGTCACCATAAAGAGACCATTCTCCCTTTACAACTATGATGTGTCCCTCGTGTTACTTTTGGCAACCAGGGCAAGAGGTATTATCATAGTTTTGCACTTGGGTATAATGTGACAATGTCAAGACCGTTAAAGGAGAAGAAGGCACTTTGGACGTGGGCTCAGAATAACCACGTAACTGCAATTTGCAGCCTCTCAGATATGCAGCATTGCAGGAACAAGCAGTAAGTTTTATTCCTTTCCATTCACACTTTTTTTTTTTTTGAGACAGAGCCTCAAGCTGTCACCCTGGATAGAGTGCTATGGCATCACAGCTCACAGCAACCTCCAATTCCTGGGCTCAAGCGAGTCTCCTGCCTCCACCTCCCAAGTAGCTGGGACTACAGGCACCTGCCACAACGCCCGGCCATTTTTTGGTTGCAGCCGTCATTGTT
>CAUYRH010180750.1:0-14599 GCA_963574655.1 Perodicticus potto
CTCGTTCTCCCTCTCTATTATCTTTCTCCCTTTCTTTCTGTATCATCTCTCTCTGTCTCCATCATCTCTCCCCATCATCATCTCTGTGTCTCCATCATCTCTCTCTCCATCATCTCTCTGTGTCTCCATCATCTCTCTTCCCATCATCTCTCTGTGTCTCCATCATCTCTCTCTCCATCATCTCTCTGTGTCTCCATCATCTCTCTCTCCATCATCTCTCTGTGTCTCCATCATCTCTCTCTTTCTCCCACTCTATTATCTTTCTCCCTTTCTTTCTGTATCATCTCTCTCTGTCTCCATCATCTCTCCCTCTCTCCATCATCTCTCTCTCTTTCTCCCTCTCTATTATCTCTCTCTTTCTCCCTTTCTTTCTCTATCATCTCTCTGTGTCTCCATCATCTCTCTTTTTCTTTATTATTTCTCTTTCTCCATTATCTCTGTCTTTCTCCCTCTCTCTATCATTTCTCTGTCTTTTCCCCTCTCTCTCCTTCTATCATCTCTCGTCTCTTTATCATATTATCTCTATCATCTCTTTCATACCTCTGTCATATCATGTCTTTCTCTAATCTCTCTCTCACTCTTTCTATTGCCTTTCTCTATCATCTCTCTATCATGTCCTCTCTCTCCAATCACAAAGGACAGGCTGTGACCTGTCAGGATGGTGCCTCTGCAGCTGCCAGTCGTCACCCTTTTTTTTTGGGGGGGGGGCTAGATTATGGGATTGCTGGGGAGGGAGAGACACTTGGTGACCTAGGAATGGCTCACCTGTCACCAACTAGTGTGACCATCTTGGTGAATACTAGCTTAGCATTATTAGCTTTGGTTTGTTTATCATTATTTTATAAGGAGCTGAAGGCAGGAGATGACTATGATGATGATATTTTGTTTTTTCTTTACAACAAAGATAAGGGTGAGGATGGAACTTAGGTCCTGTGTTGGCTGAATATGGCAAAGCCAAGGAAACTTCCGTAAGCCAAACAGCTTTGCTATTGGAGGTGTCCTGGTTTCTGAAAGCTGTCTTCAAGAGTGACTTATTTGCAAAGAGGTACTGCAGGAAAGGCTTAAAAAAAATCTGTGGTGTTGAAGGCCACCCAAATGGTGCAAAATTTCCTAGGATCAAGTATGATTCCAGACTCACTGTTTAGTTATTTAAAGACTCATTGGTCTTCTTAAGAAGGTCAGTGGAATAAAAAAAGAAAAGGGTAAGGCCTTTATACACCCTATTTAGTTCAAACAGACCAAATATGTCAAGAAAAGGTTCTCAAGTTTGTGTCTGACGTGGTAGACAGAGCTGGCTTGCCAGACCTGCAACATCTGTCATTTTGCTTTTTTGATGTTGCTGCTCCCGGTGGGGTGTTGCTGGCCTTTCTGCAGGTGGATGACAGAACTACTTTCCATTTTCAAACTTTAATTAGACCAGAGAGGCTCAAAGGCATACTGACATTTCTTCTCTTAGATTGTGTGGAGTCCCCTTTCTTCAGCAAGCGTTTTGCACCACAGCAGTTGTGATTACAGATTGCTCACTAGACGCTGTGTTTTAGAATGAGCCCTTCTATAGGTCTTCAGTCATTCACTCATCTGACAAATCTTTCTCAGCGTCTTTTATGGACATCAGGCCTCTCAGAGAGCAGGGGCTACATAATTGTTGGATGAATGAATGAAGGAATGCAGGCCTGTATTCTGGCGCTGAGGTTCCAGCAATAACAAGCTCACTGACCTGTTGGAGCTTAAACGTCAGTGGGAAAAGAAGATAGATATTAAAAACTACATACAATTATTTAATTTTTATATTATATATTTGATCACTATATGTATAACAAATTATTTGGCTATCACAGCTATACAATTTACTAACAAAAAATTCAGTGTACTGAAAATGGGGGAGTGAGGACAGATGTTCCTGAGGAGAGGTCATTTGAGGACAGGCCCTGAGGGAATAGCAGGCCTTGTCCTGATAGCATCTGGGTGAGGCATCCACAGCCCCTAAATATCACAGCATCTCTGCCTCACGTCCAGCACAGCGTCTGGCTCCACATGGGCTCTCAGTACACCCAAAATTGTGTTTAATCTATTAATTAGAATTGTTTTCTGTGAGTTAGAGATGGGGCAGGTGTGCCAAGGAAGCAGCGCTGGGGGAGAATTACTTCCTATGGCATCTCCCCCCTCCACCGCATGGTGCCTTTCCTGGTGCCCTCCCCCTCTCCTGCCCAGCTGTCTCCCAGAAGGTGTCCTGAGCTGCCTCTTCACAGACACCCCGAGCCCTGGGCATGAGCATACTCACCTTCTCACAGCCGCTTTACAGATGCCCCCTGCACGCTGCTCTCCACCCCCCAGGACCAGGCGCCTCATCCGTCCTCAGGCAGATTCTCCCACCTGTGCCCTTGGCGTGACCTCGGGCCTTTTCACAGCCGCAATCAAACTGGAGTCTGAAGGAACTCTCTTACCCCTGTTTTTTATTAATGCTTTTGGGGCAATTTGGCTCTATGGCTCTGTCTTTATTCCAGCTTCAGAGCCCCTCTGTGCTGACAGCCTCTCGCCCTCTGGCTGGTGACTATTCTGCGATTTTCAGCTTTTGTTGGCTCCCCTCCCACACTTGCCCAGCAGGTTGGGGCACCAGGTTCCCTTCTCTGCCTCATCCTCCCTCCGTGCCTCCTCAGGGGTCCACCTACCCTCTGGCTCACACTGCACCCCTCACTGTGGCCCAGGCTTCGCTCTTAGTTTCCAAAATGATTTATCCACTTGCGTTCTGGATAGCCCCACTTTTTACACAGTTGCTTCGCATTTAATGTGTCCAAAATTGAGCTAATTTCCTCTCTCAAAGCCAAATCTGTTCTTCCTGTTGTGTTCCTCACCTCAGCACGTGACACCACCCTGTGCCCATGTGCTCATCATTGCAGTGGGAAAACAGACAGTGGCCTCTGACTCTGCCCTCCCCTTTCCCCAAACTGACTAGTGGATGGCAGATGCACATCCTTGAAGCAGACTTTCTCCAACTGTCATGTAAAGAACTGTTTTTTAAAAATTTAGTGCAAGGACTGAGTGTTTCTCGGGAGAAGTGCAGATGTCTGTGTGTGTGTGGGCACCATTCACTCATGCACAAATCCCCCAACTATTTTCCCTATAAGATGTACATACTGTAAAGCATTCTGGGGTCTTTGGTTCTGTGTATATCATCATTGAGTTATCACAAGAGCCTAAAACACTGTTACAAATTCTTACATGTGGCAGGTCCACAGGAAGCTGGCAGGTAGCCAATCGCCCCAAATCAAATGTGGCAAGTCAAAGGCATGACAGCTCCAGAATGGGGGCGGGCTGATGGTGGAAGAGGGCTGTGCACAGTGTTTTGAAACAGGTCCCTAGAAAGAGTGAAAAATGGAAGGCTTTGGGTCTGTTGTAGATTCCTCACTCAGTGTAGTGACACTTCCAGCAAATACCTGTGGCCCAAACCTGATTAGTAGATGGCAGGTGCACCTGAGTGATGGTTGTTTAGTGACTGAACTTGGGCCTTCTTGGTTATTCTGTATCTTTACTTGGGAAAGTGAGCCCACAGGTCATAGGAGATTCATCATCCTAAGGCTTCCTTTCTGCTTCTCTACCCATCTGCACATCTGAGGACACACAGGTCCTGCGGGTCTGTGTGGGGGTTGAGAATGTCTGCTGCACCTGCCAGGCCCCAGGAGTGGGCTGGGGTTCTCTCTGGGCAGCAGGGCAGAGAGCAGGTGGGTGGGTTAGAGCAGTGCCAGCAGATGGAGTGAATGGCTTGGCTCCTTCTAAGGATGCAGTGCAATTTGCTAATAAAACCACTTATTTACTTTAGCTAAGTTTAGCCAGACTTCAACTTTGTTCTCAAATTAACTTTAGTCCGAGAGTTTTTAGAGTAACAGATCTATTTGCTTGGCTAGGTAGAGTGTCAAACTCTGGGCAGACCAGTAAACTCCTGAACCCTGTTGACTTTCCTTCCTTGAATAGGGAAACAAAACAAAACAAAACACCCAGAGGAGGACTTGGCAGGGCTGCTCTGGAGAACAACTTTAAGAAAGAGTGACTTTGACGTAGCTCCTGTGATCCTGCTGAGGCTCTGCCAGAGGAACAGCAGCCCCAGTAGCAGGCTTTGAAGTGTGACCAGCCCTGGCATCACCCACTGAACAGCTTCAGGAAGCCTGCTCTGACTGTCAGGGCCCTGTCCTGGCAGTGGTGCTGGCATCTCGCCCGCCTGGCTGTAGAACTACCTTTAATCCACCCAGAGGGAGAATGTTGTACATGTAAGGAACTCAGGGGTCAATGGTCACTAGCTTCCTCAGGAACCCATTAAAGGTCTAGAAAAGCCAACTAATTATATCCTCATCTCTGAGCTAAAGCAATTTAGGGCTTTCCAATACTATCTTGCAGGCATGAAACCACATTAATTGGATTCTTCAACACAAATTGCAAGTGTGCGTGTCTGTGTGTGTGAGGGTGTTAGTGTGGGGGGGAGGAAGAGGGAGACATGAGACTTATCGTTTGCAATATGTGGATCTTGATTTGTACAAAATATGAGACAACCAGGGAAGTTTATTACTGACTGGATATTTGATGATGTTATAGAATTGTTTTCAAACTTTTATATATGTTGCTGGTTGTCATAGAAAGATATCTTATCCTTTAAAGATATGGAATGAAATATTTACACGCGAGATTATGTAATGTTTGGGATCTGCCTTGGGGAATCCAGTGCTGGTCGGGGGTGGGCAGGCTGCAGACGAAGCATGACTGGCCATACCTTGGTGACTGGGGACACTTGTGATGGGTGAAAATTCATCACGTCCCTCTATTTCTGTCATTTTCCATACAGAAAGAGAATAGGGGTACTGAGAAGCAAGACTGTGTTTCACTTACATATACAGCAAAACCGTGGAATAAACTGATCTTTCCTTTATTAGGTGGGAACTGTAGCTGATATTTTGGGGTTTTTAGAGAGAAATGAAGAAGGAACATATAACCCCAGAAACTGAACCACAAGCCTCTCTGGAGGTGTTACATGCACTTGGGGACTTGCAGCTCATTTTTCTGAAACATGTTCCCTCTAGGACACTGCAGAGGCACTTACGTGCTTGGCTTTGGAGCCAAGGGAAGCGCTGGCCACTAGTCCCATAGGGGGTTTGGTGCTGAGGACCTGCCTGCCTGAGTCGAGGTGTGGAGGCCGAGCAGCTCTCTGTCCCCACCGCAAATGCATTTGTGACTCCCCAGGTGCTGTGGGGGGTCAGGAGACTCCTTACGGGAGGTATCAGGGGGTCATCTCATTTTGCTGAGTGAAGCTATAAACTGGAGTTGTTTTCCTGAAAGAGAAAGTGAATTTCCCTTCACTACTGCCAGAGTCAATCTTTCCCACCAACGGTATTTTAATTGCATACCAAGCAACAGTCTGCATATTTTTGTTGCCCAACATGTCTAAATTTGTCCCAAAATGATTCCAATGCATTTTCTCTTTCAGCAATAAAACAGAGTGCTTCAAAGGAGGAAGTGTGGCACAGTCAACATCAGGGTGAGTCCCTCACTGTTTGGAACTGATACAATGACTCTAACTTACTTTGACATCAAAAATTAAAGGTCTTGAAATGACACAGTTCTTTCTCACATTTGGAGGCAGCACACATATTATTAGGATTAAAAGATGTATAAATCATTACTATGGTACAGTTGAGAAAAGTTGTCAACTTCAGACTATTTCTATTTTGACTATATAGCCTAGAAATAAAACTGGGTATGTTGGTCTTACTTAATTTTATTACCTATTCCCATGGATAGCTGAGTTTCCCACAGACAGAGGTTCTGAGAACGTGCTCTGGGTGACTCGGACTTGAGAAATAAGGCTCAGAGCTGTCAGCTTCTGGTCAGAATGGGAGTACAGCCCCTCTATACTTGCCCTGGCCATGGTGACGTCGCCTCTGCCTGCCACCAGGTTCTCACGCATTCAGAGCCTGCCAGTCCTCAGCGAGTGTGTGCCAGAAGCACAGTCGACGCTGAGAGCAGGGCCAGGGCCAGCTCGTCACTCGTCAGCACTGCATCTCTACTCAGGCAGGTTCCTGTGGAAGTGTCTGGGATCCCATCCAGAGCCTGTGTTCCTGCCGGACTTCCTGTCCTAGATGCATCATTTCACCTTGGAGAGGGAACAAGTGAGACGAAATCTTCATTTATTTTTGAACATTGTGCTCTTGAGACGGGGCAACCATATCATCAAAACATTCTAAACATCTGATTAGAATACAAAAGCAAAGCAGAATTTCACGGCCCCAAGTCATGAAATTAGTGCGTTTGTTTAGCCCAGTGCCTGCGTTGTTACAAATTGAACAAAGGGGTCGCGACCCACTGTATGAGACCACTGGTTTAGCCCATGAACACAGTGGAGGTTCTAACTTTCCAACTTGTGGTCAAGGGAGCAGTGAGGACCATTCCTCTCCTCCAAGAATCTCAGCAGATGAAACCTGACAGCTTTACAGCCTGTCTTGGGCTCACGAGCCTGGTATCAGGATTTGACTCTCCTGATATCACCTTCAAGGCCTGATCTGCGGCTGGTTAGAATTTTTCAAAGGACAGATCACGGTCAGAGGAGGGCCACAGAAGTGACTGTGCCCAGGTTGTCCCTCCTTTCCCCACACTCACACACACAGTCCCGCATCAGGGAAACCCTCCCTGGTTGCAGGAGGGTCTATGGTATGTGAAGGTCTCAGGGACACTGAGCTGAGGCTAGGGCAGGAGGGCACCAACCAGCCTGGGTGGGAGGATGGGAGGCTCAAATGCCCATACCTACTCCTGGAGAATTGTTGGGAATGGGTCAGGGAAGCATACAGCAGGGAGTCACCAAGCATCTGGAACGAGGTCTGCATTCCGTGCAGGAGAAATAGTACATCCGGAGAAATGGTGGACAGTGTGGCGTGCTCTGGGGAAGAGTAACGTCACTTACTCTCAGCGTGCAGCAAATACTTCTTCAGCATCAACCACACATAAGGCTTGTCAGGGGGGTTGGGGACACAGTGATGAAAAAGACAGCAAAGGTCCTGCTTTTGCGGAGCTTGGGGGAGAAGCAGTGTAATTTAATAATGAATGAAAAGCAAGATAAATTTCAGACAGAATTACAAGAGGTTGTGTTAGAATGATCAGGAGTCAGGCTAATAATTTGATTATTATTAAATATGATTAATGGCAATATTATTAATTATATAATCATTATCATTATTAATTATATAATTAGTTTATTAAAATTATTAATTATTATATCCCCAATGAGGGGTATATAGGCAGGTGATAAAGGAAAAGAAGAGAAACGATAAGGGTGTAGAGAAGGAAGAAGGCAGACAGGGTGGTGCAGGAGTGGGTAGGAAGGCCACACGCCTCCCGTGGTGGGCCACTGATGGCAGCTGCTGGCATCTGAGGGCTGGTCATAGGCTAGGGCTGTGATAAGTGACACAGACAGACTCGGTGTGTCCTTACCACACCCATGGGGCAGTCGCCATCATCACTCTCACTTTAAAGGTAAGAAAACTGAGGCACAGAGAGGTTGGTGGCTTGGCTGAGGGCACAAAATCAGAGGTGAGGCTCAGACCCACACATCTGGCTCACAGCCTGGCCTCTGCCCACGCGTCCCTGCTACCTGCCACTGGTGGGCTAGGATTTGCTCCGGGCTCCACTGCCCTGAGCTCACTTGCTGTGCACACCCGGTGGGACTTTTGTTTGCAGTTGTGGACCCAGAACAAGCCCGTGACTTCATGAAAACAAGGGTCATAGGCCTGGGCTTGACTCTCTGCTGCCTTCTAGGCATGTCACCCTGGTGAACAAAGTGAAACTCAATGGGGACACCATCTGAATCTCTGCACTGCCACCTGAGAGAGGAAGCCCCACAGGGGTGAAGACAGTTTCCTGGTTTGTTCTCTCAGCCCCTGTCTGGGCCACTGGGCAGGCCTGTGGAAACCCTGGTGGTCTAGAGTCACGGAACTGAGGCCTGGAAAGGAAACACTCCTGGTGTCACCTTGATGGGAACTGGAGGTGAGTTCTAATGGCCCAAGGAAAGCATCCGTGGGCCGTGTTCCTGTGTCCACCTCCCGTGGCACACACTCTCTTCCTCCTGAGCTTGTGCTCAGTGCTGACAAACTTGTCCATCCTGCTGCTCATGAGCTTGAACTCTCTCCAGAACTCCAGAACTTCCTGTTCTTCAGGCTACATACTCTCCTTCTTTCTAACACAGACCTTCCGTGGGAGGTTTATGTTGTCACCTCAGCCCTACAAAGAGTGGGGCAGATTCCACGATGGACATGCTGTGACGTTCTCTTTGACCATTTGCTCAACTCACTAAATTTCTCACTGCAATTTGATGTCTGTGATTTTAGTTTCTGCAAAATCACTTCTCTATATGGAAATGGGTGTTGGTTTGGACGATGAGAGGAAATGGGGCATAATGACGTTGCTGACACAACATTACCCTGGGATGAGGCTGAGTCCTTGTCCTCTGCTCAGTGGGCAGCCCCGACCCAGCTGCTCCACTGTCCAGTGCTCACCTTAATCAGCTGGGTGGAGTAGATGGTTGGAGTACATGCTACTAACTTCTTCCCAGTTTTAGGTTAGTTCCTCCAACCTCTTAGAAACAGAGAGAAGGCATTCCCAGGGTTGGACGTGCCAAGCTTCAGATTTGTAAGACAAAAACCCTCCAGAGAACCAACAGCGTGTGTGCTCATCACCATTGGCACTTAGAGATGGTGAAGGAGGTAAATTTTATGTTAGGGCACAATTAAAAATAAAAAGTAAAGGACTCTAATAAACTTCCAATTTCTTTTTTTTGTATCTCAGTAAGAATTCTCTTTAGAAAAAAAAGGAGCATATTAAAATTGTCAGATAAACTTGTCTTGAGGCCTGCTTGAACTTGGATTCCTGAACATAAGTGACTGGCTCTTTCCTGCAGAGCATACAGACACACACAGACACACACACATACATATACACAGACACACACAGATACAGACACACACATACACTCACACACACAGATACAGACACACACATACACTCACACACACAGATACAGACACAGACACACACGGACACACACTCATACTCTTAGACACAGACACAGACACACACAGATACAGACACTGACACATCCACACACAGACACACATGGACACACATAGACACACACACAGACACAGACAAACACATGCTTTCTCTGGGGAGCCCCTATAGAATTGTTCAATTTGAATGTACTTTAGTGGAGAAAGTTGTCACAGTGTTCTTAAAGTGAATACTGCTTGATTGGGTGAATTTGTCTCTAAGAACTTTTCCTTCATATGGCCTGGAAAAATTTACAGTTTATCTCCAACATAGGCATATTATCCAGCAATTGTCTTCCTCAAAGCTTGTTCTTAAAGCAGGGAGCTGGTGAGGACTCACTCATACATAGTTTCTGAGCAGCGAGGGCTGGTAGGGTGCTTCCTCTGCTCACAGCCTGCACCTGCAGGCCTTCCTTCCCCGACATCCTCCCCGTCCCTGCTGTCCTCTCTGTCCCAGTGTGTGGTTGAATGCCTGGTGCTAAGAATATCAGAGACTTGAGTCTGGTGGGGTCACTTGGAGGTGGGCAGTGTGGAGGCTGTGGCTGGAGCAGATGTCAGCTTCCTTCCCAGCACCCCACTCCATTCCCAGACAGTTCCTGTCATTTGAGGCCTGTACTATTTCTCCATTAGCGCTGTTGAAGCTCCAGAGCATTTTAGAAAGGAAAATCTGAACATGCCAGAAAATCAAGACCACTCCTTGCCAAACAGAAAAGAGGAGGTTCCACAGAGGCCACCTGCCCTCATAGAGGTGACCTTCACAGGCCGTCCATCCCTGCTGGCGCTGCCATCCTCACCTGGTCTTCAGCACACTGTGGGAAGCTGTGGACTCACTTGAGGCACAAACTGACCCCACGTGTCTTCCCCATGGTGAGCTCTCGCTTCCCATCAGCCGTAGGAGGAAAGCAGTGTTAGGAGTGGGCACACAGCTTGGGGCTGGGGGCGGGGAGGGATTCTCCAGCTGAAACAAATAAAATCCAAGGCAGAAGAATTCTTCACAGAGTCAGAGGGGATCTGACACTCCCATAATGTTCACACAGTTCCTACAGCTGAGTAGTCCTTAAAAATAAAACCAAAACTTTGACCACATCTCATGGTAAATAGGCAGTGGCTCTGAATCTCTGCCCATCCCCCAGCTCGAGATTGCCAATGGCACAGATCGGAGGCACCCACTTCCAGTGGTGTTAATAATTCATTAGTTTTTGCAAATATAACTGTTGCATCAATTCCAAAGCTGGCCACAGCATTTTTCTATTTTTTGGTTTGAGTGTGGTCAGTTCCACCCCACTGATTTTATCCAGATAAATGGTCCCCTGTTAAGTGTGTTCAATTGCCAATATCAGCTGCCAGAGTCTCTGGTCACATGTGGCTGAGTAACACCCAGGTCCCTTTGCTGGGGCTGGGCCACCCTTAAAGGTCGTCTTGGCACAGCCTGCACCTGATGGATAAAAGACCTACATTTAAGGCACAGAATGATAAAAATCCTCAAGGAAAGCATGGCAAAAGCACTTAAAGATATCAACCTGGGAAAAGACTTTATGAAGAAGACTTCTGTGGCAATTGCAACAACAATAAAAATAAACAAATGGGACTTCATTGGACTGAAAAGCTTCTGTACAGTTAAGGATATAACAACCAAGGCTAATAGAGAATCTACACAATGGGAAAGGATATTTGCAATCTTTGAATCCAACAAAAGATGAGAGTGAGCTGCCACCTTCAAAATGCTTGCGTCCTTCTGAGGACACAAGTCGCAGTGAGTGGGGTTTCTGCTTCTCAGATACTTGTGTGTGTTTTTAGCAGCATTACTCATAATAATAGTTAAAGGGAGAAACATTGGTATCCATCAAAAGATAAATGGGTACAAGCCCGCAGCACACATAATGGGGTGGTCATTATAACAAGGGACATTATAATGAGGTGGTCATTATAACAGGTGGTCATTATACTGGGGCGCTCATTATAGCAGGGGGGTCATTATAATGGGCGGTCGTAGCAGGGTGGTCATTATAATGGGGATCATTATGACAGGGTGGTCATTATAGCAGGTGGTTATTATAACAGGCAGTCATTATAATGGGGCGGTCATTATGACGGGCCAGTCACTATAACGAGGCAGTCATTATAATGGGGAAGTCATTATAATGGAGAGGTTATCCAGCACAGAGGGGAGTGAGGTCCTGAAACACAGTGCTGAGACCTGACAGTATTACGCAGAAGCAGCCACACACAGAGCCGCGCAGAGTGATTCCTTTTACACAGAAAAGGCAGTCAGAAGCAGGTTGGTGGTTGACTAATTAGTGGGGAGGGATGGATGTGACTCTCCAGGGACTGGCTGCTGTTTTGGGTGTCATATGCTTGTCTGGCTGTGCGTCTCCTTTGCTCTAAGAGGACTGCTGCTCACCCTCCCTCTGAATGAGCCGTGTCAGCCCCTGAACTGGGCACAGCTGCTACTCAGCTCAGCTTCCTGCACTTGCCCCCAACATTTATGTGTCCACAGTGCTTCTCTCTTTGCCTTGTTCTGTGCATCTGTGTTCAAGGGCAACTCTGATTTCCTGTGAAGACTCTGCAAGTTGTTGGACTCTCTGGGACAGGCTTTTCGGAGCTTTGGAGATCAGAGTGTAACAAGAACAGCTTAAACAAAAAAAAGATGAATGCCTTTGTTGCTTCTAGTCCTTCCTGCAAGCCGTTGGTGAATTTTCTCTGCAGAAAGTTTTAATAATGGAAAGAGTCCTCCCACTGCCAGTTCCTCCATGGAAACCTCAAAATAACAAGAGATGCTGCAGTGAGCCCACAGGTGGGAGGATGCTGTTGCCATTGGTAACAGAAGTTTACATCCTGGGCAGGAGCCCCTAGGGCAGAGGCTGAGGCTGCAGGGGGCTGTGGAGAAGGGTGAGGTGGGGCCAGAGTCGTGTGCGGACTTGCTCAGGGCTGCCCCTGTCCTCCCTCCACCTGCGGGACTCTGGATAGAATCACACCACAGTCTGGCATCCTGTTTCTCTTATCCTCAGGACACGGGGAGAGTAGTTTTCCTACTTATATCAAAGACAACTGACCTGATGAGCAAACTAAGTGTTGGACCCCTCAGGGACCAGACTGACCCACAGAGTTCAAGCTGAGGGACTATTGGGTTCAAGTTTCATGTAACAAGGGTAAAAAAACAGTCTTTTTGTTCAAAGAGAAAGGACTGTGATGGCCTTTTAAAAGCTCTCTGGATTTCAGATAACTTAGCTAATTTTCAGATGAGCTAAGTGAAAATTAATTAGAAACATACGTATTGAATTCATCTTGTAGCACATGAGTTTTAAGATACTGGAGGTTAGTTATCACAAAAGTTTGAGCAAGTTCAGCAAATGCTTGTTAGGTTGAGTTCGTAGACACAGAAATTCTTTAGGGGAGTTCAGGTGATTTGGAAGACTCTGCAGCCAGATCTTACACGTCCTTCTGGAGGGGTTTCAAAAGGTGGTCCTTCTCTTTCCTAACAGTTTCAAAATGGAGCCAGGATGGGCAATTCTTAAGAGAATAGTTTTGAAACTAAGAATATCATTGGTTTTGAAGTAAAATATAAAGTTAAGGCCACAGAGCCTCATCTCCTCTATTCTTACCTTCGAGGTCCTGCACCCTCTCCTGATGTGGACCACATGGACAGACAGGATGGCCTTGGCCACAGTACATGGGTACAGGTGTGGCCCTGGGACTCACGTGGACTAATCAGATCCTGTCACCTGGAGGAATTCAGACCTGGGGGATGGGGACTGTGTCACTCACTGACTCAGGGGATGGGGCTGTCCTCCCTGAGTGGGTGATCAAGTTGAGAAGCTGGTCTGACAGAGAAGCCCCTTCTGATCCTGTGTCATTACTGGCCCAACTGGAGTGATAGGTCTTTAAGATATGGCATTTTTTGCCATATTCTTGAGTTCCTTTTACAAATATATCACATTTTTTTTCTTTTTTTTTCTTTAACTTCAACTTGTTTTTCATTCCCTCTCTCCTTAAATTCTCAAATCTTCTCCAGGACAAAGCCTGGCTGGTACATGCAGATGTGGGGGGCAGGTAGACAGCTGCATTGATGGCCAGTTGGTCTGTATGATTATGGGAAGTGTCCAGGACTGGTTTGTTTGCTTTGGGGCCTCCTTCAGTCACCCAGGAGATGTGTGGTAGAAGCTCAGAGTCCCAGTCTTCCTCCTTGGGTCTGACCAGAGGTCTGGGTGGAGCTGGACATACACCCCAGTGACTTCTGTGATTAGGGAAGTTGAGAAACGTGCTGCTTAACAGTCTCCATTAATGCCTCCCCATATAGTCTGCAAGTTCAAACTCCTGGTTCTTTCTATGGCTCAGAGCGAATGCCAGTGTGTCCATGGTCGCAGAGTTGGAGGAAATCTCTCCCTCCAGTCTGAGTTTAAGAAAATTCTTGGTAATGCCCATCTATCCCTGACCATTATCTCTGGACTTCTGGAATTTGTTCTATTTTTCCATTATGCTTTTTCAGTGATTTGTCTAATAACCCTTGCCAGAGTGTGCATTTATTCTCTTGGGAAGTTTCTGGAGCCACAGCAGAGGGTCTGGAGAAAGATCCATGTGGGATTTGCAGCACTGGCTGGGATCATCCTCAGGCCACATGGTCACAACAATACCGAGTCCTCCATTGATAGCAGCATTACTCATAACAGAGCAGGAGGGCTCCCCTTCGCTGTGTGAGCCCACAGCTCTGCCCCACTGGCAGTGGTCCAGCCATTTTGTTCTAACAGGGTGAGTGGGGAAGAAGCTGATTTGGGGTGCTGCAGAGTTTGTGAGGCCCACGGTGCTTACCCCTCTTTTGCCTTGGGGAAGAGAGGGCCTCTGTTCCTTCCACTTCCTGTGAGATTGTAGGCTCAGAATGTTCTTCTCTCTGTGGTTGCTTCTTCTCTGGACGTCGCTGTGCCCTAAGCCTGAGACCATAAGGGTGTGACACTACCTGTGAGGGGAGGGGCAGGGGACAGCAGGGGTGGGATGTGTGTGGGTGTTTGACTTCATGGGGACATCGGGGTTTCCTGTGGTCCAGGGGAGCCTCCTCTGGGGTGGGCTCATGTCATCCTGCTGGGAACCTTGGAGAGCAACGTCTATTGGATAAGGGCACCACTCGGGGTATGGATTTGGCCCCCCATTCTAGTGGACGAGAGTGGGGAGGACGAGGCCGAACTCTGGGCCTCATGGACCCACATGGAGGGCTCTGTGCAGGGGGAGATCCCTGAGCATCTTCTGGGAGGCGGCAGACGGTTCCCTGAGAGAGGGCAGCACTGGGGTGCAGCCACCCACCAGGGAGAACCAGCAACAGAGGACAACAGGACAGTGGGCCTGCCACCCATGACTGTGGTCACGGGAGCAGGAGGACACCAGACCTCACCCAGCAGTCAGCACAGAGCACGTGCTGGAGGTGGAGGGAGGAGGGGAGGGAGGAGGGGAGGGAGGAGGGAAGAGAGGATGAGGGAAAGGTGGAGGGTAGGGAGGAGGGGAGGGAGGATGGGACAGAGGAGGAGGGAATGGGG
>CAUYRH010180751.1:0-19430 GCA_963574655.1 Perodicticus potto
CTCTGCCTCCCAAGTAGCTGGGACTACAGGCGCCTGCCACAACGCCCGGCCATTTTTTGGTTGCAGCCGTCATTGTTATTTGGCAGGTCCGGGCTGGATTCGAACCCGCCAGCTCAGGTGTACGTGGCTGGCGCCTTAGCCTGTTAAGCCACAGGCGCTGAGCCAGAGTTCAGGCTTTTAATATTGATAATGAAGTTCTTGTTTCTAATGGCATAAACAGATGCTTGGGCCTGTGTGTTTTGAGAAAAGCCTCCTTTTCTGCTGTGTTCTGGTTGGGAGCTTGTGGCCTCAGGTGTTACGTGCATCTAACTGGACCCACAAAGACAACTTGCCCTTCCGGCCCTGGGCTGTCCACTTTAGTGTCACGCCCAGAACATAATTTAAGGCAGGCTGTCACTGTGGAAGTTACTGTCGTTCTTATCACTCTAGTTACATCCTCCTTGCTATGAGTAAGTTGTGTGTGCTTTTAAGATGATTTAAAGTCAAGAGTTAATGGGAGTGTCGAGTTGGTTCAGGTTGGAAGTGGGTGAAGCTTGTCACTAACTCTGTGTCTCCTTCTCTTTCAGGGTTGGTACATTGTGACCTATGCCTTGGGAATCTACCATCTAAATCTTTTCATAGCTTTTCTTTCTCCCAAAGTGGATCCTTCCCTAATGGAAGACTCAGGTAGAGTCGAGTCTGCCAGCTGTGCATGTGCACAGACTGCCCCTTGTTCTCTGAAAACACGATTCAGGTCACTCCTAACAGGAGTGGCTGGGACGCATCTGTTTATAGGACAACTGACACCCTCTTAACAGGCATGAAGTGGGCATTCAGTCTGCTGTCTCTACTTTGCAGATGGGGAAACTGAGGCACTAGAGGATTGTGTAGCTTGTCCAAGGTCATGTGGCAGAGTGCACAACAGCAGGGATCTGAGCCTGGACAGTCTAACTCCAGAGCCTGCCCTTGCAGTTTGTGTTGTCCTGAATGGACAGCCTGACTTGGAGTCACCTGGGATGCTCCAGTTAGGGGTTCCTCTCACATAAACAGGTTTCCACAGCCATCTCGCTGTGACTCAGACCACTGGGTCCCTAACTATTGCTGGCCAGGTCAGGCTGATTCCTGAGTGTGATGACCTGGAATGTTCTTGGCGAGTGTGTGTCACGCCTATGAGGCGCAGCCTGCTCCCAAGCCAGACCCTGCCAGGTGGGCCAAGCGCACACCTGCCTGGCCAGCACTGCTGGGGGTAGGTGGCAGTCATTCATTTCAGGCACATCTGTTACCACTGCTGGAAAAATCCAGATGCAGCTCCCTGTTCGGCAGCTCTCTTTGTTATGGGAGAAACACGCTTTCTGGGTATGGCTGTTTCAAATAGTGTCACCAGAGGCCTGTGGCTTCTCTGTAGAATGTTTACTAGAAATGTTAAAGGAGTCACAGCCCCTTTTATTCCATGTTGCTATTAGGGGAGACTAGAAAGTCACACAGACCCATGTTCAGGCCTCAGTTTCTCCATCTGTAAGGGGTGGGGTAGATGAGAGCAGGCCTGGGGGTAGCTCCTGGCAGTGGGCAGAGGCTGAGAGCCATGGCCCGTGTCTCCAGCAGGCACACACAGCCTTGCTGCCCTCCGTGCTTTTTGTTGAGAATGTAAACCTGTCCTGCTCTTTGTGAGCCTTATGTGGCACAGGCAGCATGTCCCTGCACATCTGTGTGCAGCCAAGCACTTGCTACAGACTCAGCATGTGTGGCCATCTTTTTTGTTTTTTTTTTGTAACTGTAGTAGAATCTTGTAATGAATTGATTTATAAGTCACTGCAGACCCTCATGTTATCTTTGGTTAAATGTTATAAATCTGTATTTCCATACATGAGGCTTGTTGGTTCAAAAGCTCTTAGGGAAAAGGTAAACATATGATAGAAGTAAGATAAAAGACAAGTTCCCTTTTTTATTATCATTTTGCTTTTCAGATGATGGTCCATCATTACCAACCAAACAGAACGAGGAATTTCGTCCCTTTATTCGAAGGCTTCCAGAGTTTAAATTTTGGTGAGCTAATTCTTGAAGGTATTTGAGTATAGTTAAGACTGTTAGAATACACTGGCTTTTGTTCTAATGAGACATTTCTGCTTCTTAAAGAATAAGGTTGTGTTGCACTTTGTGACAATCATTCACCCAAATGTACCTGCTGGGCTTGGCACAGGGTGGGTGAGTCATGGGCCTTCCTGGGGACACACTCCCTTTTCCCTTCTCCTGGTTTCACGTTATCACCAGTGCTCTTGAGGCTGCAGGAAGGCGGCTGGTTCTGGGACACAGGATACTGGTGCTTGTAAGACTCAGGCCTGTCCTGCCAGCTGCTATCCTGCTGTCCTCCCTTCTGGACCCTGTGGCCTCCCATGGCCAGCAGAGGTGGACTGGCTTTCTCCCTCACTAGCTCTTAAGAGGGTCCTGAGCAGAAGTGCCACTGTCCATGCAGGAACAGGGCTGGGCCTGCTACGAGGAGTAGCTTCTCCAGGGCTCTGGCAATGAGACAGTGGTGTGTGGGCTGGGTGCACATGGTGCAGCTCTGTCAGAGGGACAGAGATGATGTTCTGTGGCCACATCTGTTTGTCCTGTCTTGTGTCCCCACGCAAGGGGCACAGGAGGAGCCAGAGTCATTTTGGGATCAGAACATTGAACAAACAGGCTGAGCCCTAGTGCACGTGGGGATGGGCAGGCCTCAGCCAATCCCTGGGCTGAGTGTGAGATACTGGAGCAGACAGTGGGTTGGGGGAGCATGGGCTTGGCTTTGTAAGAAAGAACGTGCTGGCTGGGGGAGAGCGACGGCTGGCCGTATTTGACCCGCTCCAGCTTTTCAGATGCGAGACACAGGTCTTGGGCTTAGGCTCTCGTTGGCCGGTCTGTTATTTTCTTAGTTTTCAAGCAACTAAGGGAGGATGTTGTCTGTGGCTAAACATAGCGTGTTTATCAACTACACACTCCTGTCCCCACGGACTCTCAAGTTGGGGGGAAGGGAGGCCTGAGGTGGCTGGCAGGTGCTGGTGCTGGCTGTGGATGGTGGTGCTAACCTTCTCTCCTCACTTGCAGGCACGCGGCTACCAAGGGCATCCTGGTGGCTATGATCTGCACCTTCTTTGATGCGTTCAACGTCCCAGTGTTCTGGCCAATTCTGGTGATGTACTTCATCATGCTCTTCTGTATCACAATGAAGAGGCAGATAAAGGTAACAGCTGGGGCGCCATGTGCGCCCCTGCCGGGCCCCTGTGCAACACTGGGTGGCTGTGTGCACACGAGCTGTGTGGGTGGTGGCAGCCTGCATAGCGTGGATGTAGGGCTGTCGTGGGTGACGATGCAGTGTTCTGTGTTCCCCCACAGTCAGTGGGCACCAATGTGCAAGTTCAGCTGTCCCTGTGAATGCGTAGGAAAGTCCCATTGTGCTGGGCCAGTGTCCTGGGCTGCGTGTCCCTGGGCAGTTGGGGCGCAGGGCCCTGCCTGGGAGTTGGTGCTGTGCCAAATTCCCCAGACCACAGCCCCCCACCCCATACCCTGGGGTGTCGGCACACAGGGCCCGGGGCTGCCTCATACCCCTCGGCTCTTCTTCCATGGGCTGAGGAGAGTTCAGTCCAAAGCAGCAGGATCTCAGTGGCCCTCAGGCCAGATCAGTAGGCAGTGGGAGGTTTGCTGTGTGGAGGGGGCTGGATAGAAGTACACAAAGGGGTCCTGATTTCATTTGTCTGATACAGAGAAGAAACAGGGGGCCTTTGCTGTTCACAATTTGGGGGAAATGTGATTGATGAGGAAGCTTTTTGAAGTGACTGCAGTCTGTGTTTGTTTCCCCAGCACATGATTAAGTACCGGTACATACCGTTCACACACGGGAAGAGGAAGTACAGAGGGAAGGAGGACGTGGGCAAGGCCTTTGCTAGTTAGAGCTGGACTGAACCTGTCACGCATTGGAAGAACGGTTTTGAGCCATTGTAACAATGCCTTTTTTCTTCACATAAAGTAGTTGATTATGAGGGCGTCGGATTTTCTTTTTAAAAAGGAGCTTCAATTATTTGTAACTGAAATATCAGGTTCTTGAAGAAACTGGCATTTAAACCAAATCGCATTGATTCCTTTTCGGTGATGCTATTTCTATTGATGGAATTCTAGTAGACCAGCCGCAGGCGTGGGAGGCCAGGCGGGTGGCAGCTTGCTGGAGCACAGGGGGCGGGTGGCCGTCCCCACCATGGTGCCAGGTGGGTGGACAGGAGGCCCACCAAAGAGGAGCACCACAGCCACTCCACTGGACCGGAGGGACGATACCAGCCTGATTCCTGCGTGCTTGGAAGGACTTAGCATTTTAGAGGTGGTTTCTAAGTAACTCTTAAGTTCTAATGTCAGTTTCCTAATTTCATCTCACTGGAGATGTTCAGAGTTGGCCTCTATCTTAATGACTCAAAACTTTGTTCTTAACTACCGTGATTGCTTTTGAGGGCCTGGAATTATAAATATATATTTTAATTGTTTGAGATTATTTTGACACATTTCTTTGATACGTAACGTTTGTTTTTGATTAATTTAAATTTGTCATCATGCAGTGGCCCCTTTAAGGAAACAGCAAAACTGGCTAAGCAGACTGGCTTTGTTGGTTTTAACACTCAGCTTTCACTTTCTACAGGGAAATAGAACCTAGCTGCATGGCAACTTTTTTGATGTGATAAAAAAACACTCCAGCATTTTACTAAGTGATTTTTACATTCTACTTTATTAAAGACAGTGTCCCCTTTCTTGTGTGGTCTTTATCTAAAACACTACAGTCCCTGCACACAAGAAAGCCCAGCTTCCTTCTGGCCTCCCTAAAAAGTGGACCCCTTGTGCCAACAGCAAGATACTACAGCTCCCGTCATGGGCACAGAGACGCTGAAATGCAAATTTCAGTGAACCTCAGATTGTCTAGATGGTCCTCACTCTAGGTGATGTTTCCTGTCCATCCTGTAATTTCAGACACTGAAATTTTATTGTCTGGATAGTCTTTGCCAATGTTTGTGTATCTGAAGTTGAGCTCCTCTCATGAGGCTATTACACCTTTTGTATATTGGCTCCATCCTATTCAATGATGCTACAAATTGGTACTTCTTTTACCATGTTGAAGCACTTGGGATCTTCAAACTCTAGACTTTTTTGTTGAGTTTTCCTAGTAAAGGCTCAGGCCTTAAGATGTGGCAGGAAAGAGGCTTGGCGGGAGTGTAGTGTGAAGGAACTGGGTACTCTGCTTCGTGCCCTCCCTCAGACTTTGCTGCTTGCAGCCTGGAGTCCTTCCCGACTATGGCTACCCGGCAACATGGAGCCATCTCTGTTCCCCAGTCCACCACTGAGCTGGTGCAGTGGGCTGTGCCTCAGCCCTACATCCTGACAGGGATGTCATGTATTCACCTCAGCCCTAATGGGCATTTTTTACATGTTTTAGGAATTTTTGTTTACTCTTATTAACATTTCTATGTAGTCAGTTTTTTCGTTTTTTGTTTTTATTTTTTTTGAGTCAGAGCCTCAAGCTGTTGCCATGGGTAGAGTGGTGTCATAGCTCCCAGCAACCTCCAACTCTTAGGCTCAAGCCATCTTCTTGCCTCAGTTTTTTCTGTTTTTTAGTAGAGACAGGGTCTTAACTCTTTCTCAGGCTGGTCTCAAACTCATATGAACTCAAGCAATCCACTCACCTCAGCCTCCCAGAGTGCTGGGATTATAGGTGTGAGCTACCACACCCAGCCTGGAATAAGTTTTTTAAAGATGCCTACAGTAGAAGTTCTATCTCTGGCACAGTTAGTTTAGAAAACCTGGAAATAACAGAGGCAGGAAGTGGCCTGGGGCAGAGCTGTGTTTGCTGGACTGGCCTACCTGCTGGCCTTCCCTTGAGCACTCGGCATCCGAGTGTTGAGTTAGGTGTTAACATAAAAGCCACTCAAGCTGGCTCTGCCCTCATGAAGAAGAGGTGTCTGCACGTGTGTTAAGGCCTCAAGTGGAAGCAGACTTGATGTGCACTAAAAGGTACGTGCCAAAAGTGTCACACAGAGACAGTGACCCTTGGCTTGTTTCTTCCCACGGCAATGTGGTCTTGACATCAAGTCCTGGGGGGACAGCTCTGCCCTGGTGTCCTGCAGGGCCTCCTTGGACGGGTGGAGTGCAGCCTATCCACTCTGCTGGCCGAGGTGAACATGTATCCCCCTTACTCAGCTGCTGCCTCAGCGCAGCTGCCAGTTGCCTTCTCACGCCTCAAATGAATAAAGTTTCCTTCTGGCCTACTTCTGAGAGAAGTCTCAACTGTATGGTGTGGGGAAGGGAAGGGAACCTAAAACCTGGTCTAGTAAGTGAAATTCCTGAGTGACTCAGTGGAACCGCGGGGCATAGGGAATGCTGCTCAGCCCTGGGAGCAGCCTGCCCCCTGTAGCCACAGCATTGGGCAGCTGGTCTCCTAGGCAGGCGCAGCTTTCTGTTTTCTACTAGGTGGTTATTGGAATATTTCATGTGACAAAAAACAATGTTGAGAGTTTTATAATTTCTGTATGAGTAAAGTTAATTTTTCCATATTCCAAGACTCCAGGGCTCCTCCATCCACTTGGGCCCACCTGGGTGCTGGTCAGCGGTAGTGCCGCAGGTAGACGAGCTTCTGTGGGGGGAACTTCTCCCTGCAGAGGGGACATTCCGTCTGTGGAGGGGAGGGGGGTTATGATGACAGTGGCCATTGGGGCTGCCTTCCCCAGCATCTTCTGCCTTGTTTATTCTATAGTCACAATGTGGAATACAAAAATGTCCTACTTTCTTAAACTTAAGACCAAGAAAAAGCCCTTTGCTAGGAAGCCTGAATCCCAGTGGGTCTTGCCTATGCCATGGAGACAGCCCCACACTGGGGCTCCTCCCCCACCCCCAGTGCCTGTGAACCTTGCGCACTTTAGACGGGCCCTCCTGGTGTTCAGCCCTGCCATGTTTGTGCCTAGTACTCCTCGGCAGGCAGTGAGGGGGGCAAGCAAATGTGTCACAGCAGGAGCTCCAGAGCCAAGGGCCCTAGGCTCTGTCAGAGCCACCAGGTAGTAAGTGCTGGCTGTCCCTTCTAGGTGTTGCCCATAGATGAGCTGCCCTGAGAGGCAAACATGAGCTCTGCACACTCCATCAGTAAATGGCACAGCGGCATCACTGGGGAATGAATGCCATGTCCTGTGTCTGTAAGCCCCGCATACCCCAAGAATGGACTCCCTCCTGCTGGCACCCAGGCATTTCCCCCTGGGCCAGGTGCTAAAGGGAAGCAGTGTGTGTGCTGTCACCACAGGTACCTGTCCTGCATGAGGCTGACCAGCATGTATAATGCATCAGAGATTCTAAGTGTGGTGTGAACTCCAGCGGGCAGGACGTGTTGGGGCCGGCAACGCAGACTTGGCTTGGGTCTGTGTACCTACCAGCAACTGTTCCAGCAAAGCCTCAACTTGTGAATTTGGTGCTTCAACCCCAAATATGGCCCGTATCTGACTTACCTGGGGGCTTTTACAAAGGTGCCCAGCCCGCCCCAGATTGACAGCCAGGTGGGGTAGCCTGGCCTGGGTGCCCACCTTGGAGGTACACCAGGCAGTGATGCACTCCCAGCAGAAGAGGTGGCCGCAGGGCGTGGCTGTCGGGTGCCTGCGTCCCTCCAGGCATAGTGTGCACAGGGGGCTCCTGGGAGCTACTCTCTCATCCAAGGAACTCCTGGGGAGGGGGACAGAATCCTGGGGCGTGCCCTGCATGGTCCTTGTGGCATGCTGGGGGCAGCCCCAGCCCAGGTGCACCCTTACACACCTGCGGTGGGACAGGCTGCGGTGCAGCCTCCACTCCTTCCTGGCTCGCTGCCTCTGCCTGAAGCCGTACAACTGCAACCCTGCAGAGAGTGCCAGGTGCACCAGGGACACCAGCCCCAGCAGCCTGTAGCTGGCGCGTGCCCTCAGGTCCTCTCCAGGTAGGTGGCGGACGCGGAGCTGTCAAGGCAGATGGGCCCACACCCGGTCCTTAAAGGGACTTGGCTCAGTTGAGTCATGCAGAGCTGGCACAATGCATTGAGCACCAGGGCCACCCCCTCCCCAAGTTGCAGGGCAGGTGCGGGCGGGGGGGGGTGTCTGAGTGCTTGCTGGGCAGTTGAGTGAGGGAAGAGGCCTGAGCTAGAGATGGACCTGGGATTGCCAGCACTGTCAGGGTTTGACCAAACTTCAAAGCTGGACAGGCCAGGGAAGGGGGAAGATTTGGGATTCTCCAGAGACTGTCTCTCAAGAGAGAAACAGGGCAGCAGGGAGCCTGAGAAGGCAGGGCACCAAGTGGGAGGACACTGCTGCAGGTGCAGACACTGCCCACCAGCTGCTGCTATAGGGACAAGAGCCCCCAATTTTGTAAGGCAGATGGCCCTTTGGGAAACTGCCCTACTGTCTCCTGCAGCTGGTGACACATGTAGCTTCTGGCCACATGACTGAAAGTTGTCTGCTTCTGACAACACAGGTCAGCCAGACCTGCCATGGCTGGGGACCTCCCCATGTTGGGGCCTCTGTCACAGCAGCTCAGCTAACACCATGATGATGCTGAGTGACAAGGGAGGCCATGGGTGGGATACAGGTGGCACTGGGATGGAGGAAGGCATCTTGGGGGGCTATTCTGAAAGGAGCTCACACAGCAGGGCAGCCCCAGCAGCATGGGATGTGATGGAGGACATGGGTGGGGGGAGGGGGCAAGGGCTTAAGCTGCCAGACAGGAAAGCCTGTGGGAATGCTGATGTTGACAAGGCCCATCTGGCCACTAAGAGGATCACTGTTGGAAAAATGGCCCAAGACCCTAACCCTTCCTCAGGGCAGCTGGAAGGTGATAGGCAGGGGCCCAGGAGCCAGGAGTTGAGGGGTCCCAGGGCTGGGACCTCTCAGAGCCTGTGCTCCCCAGAGTGGCGGTCACAGGCCCATACTCAGGGATCTGCCTTGAGATGTGACCAGTGACGCCTCAGTCAGTGGAGAGCCCAGCATAGGGCCTGTCACTGATGGCTATGCCCCGACCCCAAGGTCGCCCCATAGATGCTGGCTGCAAGAAGAAAGACTCTACACTTGGGGTCTGTGGAAACTGGACTTGGGTCTTTCAGCAAAATATAACCAAAACCCACTTCTTTTCAAGCAGAGGATTTGGTTGGAGCCTTAACACAAACACCAGACTTGTGCACATGTCAGTCAGCACAGGTCCCAGAGCCAGCTCTGCAGATGCACCCATACCAGGCCATGGTGGAAGTGGCTGTGCCCTCAGCATTGCTACTTACGTAAGTGATTCCAGCAAGCCTCTTGGCTAGGTGGTAGAAGACACCATGGATATAAAACCATGCAACATGTAGCCGCTGGAGGCAGGCCAGGCCCTGTCTGAAGACCAGGGCGGCCCGTAGGAGCGTCCTTCTCTGCTGCTCCGTCAGGGTGGCAGTGTGGCGCCGCAACCAGCGCTGCAGCCCAGATCGGCCTCGCCCTCCGGGCACCAGGGTCCCCTGTGACAGCCGCCTGCAGTCAGGCTCAGCCTGCAGCTCCTGCTCCAGAGGGAGCAGGGCCTTGTCCAGCAGGTAGGGCAGGATGGCATGCAGCGTGACCAGCACACAGCGGCGGAGCAGTGAGGGCACTCGCCTCTGAGAGGGGTCCACCTGGACAATACTAACGTATTCTTCTCCGAGGGTCTGGTAGCCTGTGAGGAAGAGGATAGGCATGTGGGGCTCAGGAGTGCCTGACACAAGGACAGGCTCCCGGTGTCCCCACCAGCTTACCCTAGCCAGTTCCTGCCCCCAGCACTGGATGGGGCCAGCTCCCATCAGCAGCCTGTCCCCTTGTCCCTGAACTACCCCCTAGAGGCCAACACCACCTCTCAGTGCTGAATCTGCTGTGGTCTCGCCATGACCCCCAGCAGATGCGACACTGTCGGCCACTCCTGCTGCCCTGGGCTCCCAGGACCTTGGTTGGCTCATGTCCCCCTGCCCACTTTAGCTCTCCCCTTTCTCCTCAGGTGCTCCTCCCCTTCCTGCAAGTGACAGGACCACTCCCATGACACTTCAGTTCCCACACAGCCATGACACCCGACTAATGCCCTCGCCTGAGCCTGGCTGACTCCTGACCATCAGGCTTCCAGGTCAGCTGCCCACCTGACATCGCCACACATGGATTCCAAAAACACTCGATTCTCTCCTGCCAATACTAAGCTTCCAGCCCCAACCTGAGAAAGCCCCCCCAAACTCTGTAGGTGGTGACACTGGCCCTCCTGTTCCCGAGGTGAAAGTGTGGAGCACCCTGGTGCCTCTTCCCCACGTCTCACCCCTCTCCATGGTGGACCTCAGCAGTTCCTGGCAGTCCTTCTGGAGTGCAGTCTGGGCCCTGCCAATGTCCTTACAACGCCCCATGCCTTGCAGAGGGAACACCAAAGGCTTACGGAGTCCACAGGTCTCTTGGGGTCACTAAGGATGCCCCCTTCTCAGGGCCTTTGCCCTGACTGCTCACTTGCCTATCTGGAAAGTGCTCTCCCCTGCCATACAGCCTTTCTCTCTCATAAGCTTATCAACTCCCAAAATACCTTATGTGTAACGCAGTCCATCTACCACTGACCAGACCATGCACTCCATGGCACCCTCACGTGATGCCTTGTACAGACTGCACTCGCACTTAGGAGACGCTCAAAGCCCCTTGCTAGACACTGAGGTGGAGCTGGTGACCCTGAGGGCCTTCCAACCCACTCTTCTCTCTAAAGGATGAGAATCAGCCTTGGCCACAGACCCACCTCTGCTCCACCAGGGCCTCCTGCCTGCACTCTTGCAACAGGCTCAGAACTTGCTCCATGTGTGCCACCAGGACATGCCACTGAGAAATAGGTCCTAATGGCACACTGGCCCAAGGACCCAGGACACAAAAAAGATGAAAGGAGGCGGCTGCCCTGGGCCTGAGGTCTGGCTCCCTCTGGGAAACATCTCAGAAGCACCTCCCACTTGGGCCCAGGAATTCCCACTCTGCCCGGTAGCTGCCCCCACCCTGCACCATCTTCTGGACTTGATGTGCGTGGTGGACCCTCGGTGCTAAGATCCTGTGGGAAGCTGCTACCAGCAAGTGTGGTGAGGCCAAAGTAGGCCACGTCTGAGAGCAGCTCGATCTCTTTCCTCCACTCCAGCCACTTCTTCGCACCTGAGTGGAGAAAAAGACACCATTGTTCCCGGGGAGATACTGAGATCCTCTAGGATTAGGGGCAACCATCCTCCCTGCCAGCAGCCTAGGCCCAGACCAAGTCCCAGGCCTTCTGTGAAGCTAAGAACCGCCCTGCCTTAGCCACACTCCTGCCTCTCGCCAGCCTCCAGCACCTTCCGCTGGGCCCCTCGGTCTCAGGGAGCATCACCTTATGTCCATCTCACCCACTTCAGCCTGGGCCTCGAAGGCCTCCTGAGAAGCCCAGACATGCAGCCATGTCTGGCTTTGATATCCCCCTGGGCAACAGTGCTGGAGCCTGCAAGGGTCACCTGGAAGGACAGCCTCGGGCAGTAACTAAGACAGTAGCCCGAGACCCACTGTGAACATCAAATCTCAGCTCTCAACTTCTGGTCGTGAGATCTCCCTGGAACCTCAATCTGCCCATCTGCCAGCAGAGTACTGTTAAGTCCTACCCGTGTTTGAAGATTAACATACTTGAAAAGCACCCAGGGCTCAGTACGTGTGATTTGTAAAACAAGCGTATAAGAAACTTGGTTGTGACCGCCACTTCCCTTCGGCTCAAAAGGTGCCGAAGGCGGTCCGGCCAGGCACCGCGGCCCCTCAGAATGTACCTGACGTCCGCCCATTTCTCTGTCGGACTCTGCCCACACGCCGGCTGCTACACCCAGCCCAAGGAGCGGAGGGGTCGATGGGGTCGAGTGGCCTGGGCGGCCGGTCAAGAATCGGAAGCGCTGGAGGAGGGTCGGCGGGGGGCCCAGCCGCACCGAGGCGTCGGGCGTCCGCTCCAGCCACCTGGCCCGGGGTCCCAGGCCCCCGGACAGTCGCAAAGTGACCCCGGCCACAGCGCCCCAGCTCTCACCCGCCAGGCTGTGCAGGGCGCCGCCTGCCGCGCTCCGCAGCCCGCTGCGGTAATGCTCGTCCTTCTGCGCCGCGCGGATCACCTCCGGGGGGCTGGCGGTGGCCGCAGCCATGGCGCCAGCTTGGGCGACCCGGGGAAACACGTCAGCCACGCCCACGAGGCGCGGCCTGATGACAGCAGCATGGCCCGACGGACGGCGCGGGCCTTGTGCGTCACGCATCCGGGGCGGGGCCAAGGAGGGAGACGGTCTGGGTCGGGACTCGGCCCGGGGCGGGGGCGGTGCTGGGTACTGTCTGCGCAGTTCCCGCCCTACTCCGAGCGCCTTGCTGGGCTGGCCGCTCAGTTTACGGGCGGGGAGACTGAGGCCAGTGGCTGCGCGGCCCCGGAGCGCGGGCGGGCTGGTTCCAAGGGGCCAGAGGTTCGAGGGCCGTGGAAGTGTATGGCCCGATTCGGGGGCGGGGGGACGCCCGGCTGGCACAGGCTGGGCGGTCAGAGACCCTGGTGGGCCGGGGCGGGCGGGCGGGGGCCGCCGAGTTATAGAACGCGCGGAAGGTGGAGCCCCGAGGGCCCCTCCAGTCACCAGTCGGTCTGGCGTGAGGCCCAGAAAAATTGTCCGGGGACCCAGGCCAGGACGGGGCTCGGATCCCCGCGAACGCCGGCCGCCGGGGCAGGGGAGGGGCGGAGAGGCCTGGCTACTGCCAGGGCCAAGCGCCTGGAGGGGCAGCTGTGGCGGGGGAGTGGGGGCCAGAGCGGGTGCCTGGTGTCTGCAGGCCTTGGCGCAGCCTAGAGGGCCTTCAGGTAGGCCATTGGCCCGCGGGCAGCGCCTGACCACGGAGATCCGCGGGGTTGCGGGAGGAACGCAAGGCCAGGCAGGAGTGAGGAGCGGCTGAGCCCTTGACCTTAGCGGGTAGGCCAGAGGCAGTTCTTTGCTTCACCTCTGGTCGTACCTGCAGCGGCTTGGGTGACAGGCAGGGCTGCAGGTGTGGCCTCTTTTAGAGGGAAGGGGCGTGACGTGATCAGGGCAGTCCTGCAGTACCTCCCGGATGCTAAAGCCCCCGAAAGTCTCCTGGGGTGTCAGACCACTGGTGCTTCCTGGATTCAGAGGCTGCCCTCTGACTGGATTGGGTGGCCTGGGGTGGGCCCATCTGTGGCCAGACAGGGCAAATTTCTGGCCAACTCTTGTGAAACAGTTTGAAATGCAGCATTCCTTCTTGGCCCCAAGTCGGATTCCCAGGAGGTTCTGTGTTCCTCTTGGATTTGGGAGCTGGGTTCCAAGAGCCGCTGCGGTGTGGCCTGCTCTGGAACACCATTCTCACTAGGTTTTCCTAGCTCTCTTCTCATCTGTACACTGGGTGAGAACTCCCAGCCTCACAGGGTCGGGGAGGGGAAGGTGGTGGTGGTGGTGGTGAAGGGTGGGAGGCAAGACCAGAAACAAACCATCCCAAGTGTCTTGTTCCTGGGGACCTGGGGCTCGGGGGCTCCCAGGGCTTGAATCTTGGCTGTAGGTCTTGGCTTAGCTCTTTGGCGGCGCCTCTGATTCAGTTTCTTCACTTGTTTGGGGGTCTCAGGCCACAGCCCATCCCAGGTCCCTAGGGCCCTAGGGGACAGGGGTCTTTCCTGAGGAAGACTTGGATTTGGGGTCAGAGCCCAGAACGGCCGGCAGATGGAGCCGTCAGACTGTCTGCTCTTAACTGGTGAGCTGGTGGAATGGGGGGTGAGGGTGTCCACCACAACAGTGATCTGAGCCTGCAGTGAGTAGAGTGGCCGCTCACCTGCCTTGTGTGGAGCAGAGTAGAGGAGGTCAGGTGGGGGGTGGGGATGGAGCAGGGTACACACCCAACCTTGTAGGCCTTCTGTTCTCTGCAGTGGTCTTGGTCCCAGGATCCTGGGGTGGAGGATGAGGGTTCCTGCCAGGAGGGGGAATTTGGCCTCATTACTCTGTAGCTGCTCTTTGCATAGCCCTTGTGACTTCCCATTAACAGTCCCTCTCTGCCTCCAGGACGGAGAGTGGGAAGGAAGAGGGCTGTGATTTCAGGGAAAGCAACCACAGACGTCAGGCAGGAGTGGTGAGCGAGAGGGGTCCAGCCCTGGTCTGGGGGCTCTGACAGCCACCTACTGGGCTCCAGCAAGGGCTTCCCTCTCCTACCCTCATACCAAGTGTTGTTTCCTTCTCTCCACGGAAGACATGCCACTTGGTGACACTGCACAGGAATGTCCTTTTGCCATTCATGGGAGGTCTCCCACCATTCCACTTAAATCCCCTGAGCCTCCAGTCTCCGGTCTGTGGAACAGGAATGATGATAATTAGGTGATATGTAGTGAGACCCTGCTACCTTAGGGCTGAGCACAAAGCATGTGGGTCTTGATGAAATGTGGGATCTGGGACAGGACCAGGTTTATATCTCTCACCGGTGTCCAGAGCACAGACCAGCCCCACAAGGGAGCAAGGCTCCGCCTTCACCCTGTGGGACCACCCACTTGTTCATCATGGCTGTTTTGGCTGTCCTGTCCCATCTGTCCTGAGTGCCTGCTCTGGCCCCTCCTTGAACCCAGTTCTGTGGCCTTAGAAGATGGGAGGTTGGGGAGGAAGGAGGGGCAGGAGCGGTCTGGCTGTGTGTGTGCTCCTATCCCATGCTGCCCAACACCACCAAGCAGACTAGCAGCTAGTTAGTTAGCTAGTTAGCTGGTCGGGTGTCTCTGCATTGCCCCTGGTGGGACATGGGCCTCACCAGAGCAGGAACGATCTGCTGCTCTGATTGCTGTCTGTCCTGGCTGGGGAGGCCATCCTAGTCACCCTGTGGAGGGAGGGCACCAGGCGCTGGAGGCAGCAGGTCCTGGGTCCCTGCCAGGCAGGCACCCTAGGACTGGAGCAGGGTGGCGGTTCTGGTTTTAGGGGAGTGGCTAGGTGTCCCGTCCCTCTCTTCTTCAACTGTGAATGGGCTCAGGACCTGAGGAAGAGCCTCCACCCAGGTGGGCCATGTTCAGGAACAGGGCCATTAGGGTGTGGCCCTTGGGGAAGCCCCTTGCTCCCTGGCTGCAAACTTGGAAAACAGGTTCCTCTACCATAGAAGTGGCAACCCATTGACTGTCAGGGTGAGCGCTGGGGAAGTGGGTGGCCTGGCCCAGCAGAAGTAGTAAGCTCAGGACATGGGCTGCAGAGGCCCAGAGCTGAGCCAGGGAGGGCAGGGCGCAGGGGGCTTGTCCTCAAAGTCAGGACAGGCCCAGAATGCAAGGGCTTGAACTGAAGTTTGGGTGGCCTTGGAGGTGATGATGGGCTGTTTTGGGCTCACAGGCAGGAGGCCCAGGTCTGGGGTTGGGGCCAGTTTGTCACTGTGCTGGTTTGGCACAAGAAGGCAGGGATTCCTGCAGGACTGGGGGTCTGACAGAGCAGTGCCAGCCTGTGGCTTGGAGCTGGGACTGGGAGTCTGGGCAACCAAGGAGGGAGAGGGCTTGGTGTTTGTGCTAAGAAACCAAAGCTCAAAGGGGCTGTGGCTAGTCCAAGGCAAGCACAGGATGAATCCTAGGTCTGTCTGGCCCCACCCTATGGTAATCTCTTCATTTGCTGCTGGGGCGGGGGAGGGGGACTTGGCAAGATGCAGTGTTGAGAGGAAATGAGGGGATTCCCGTGTGTGTGTATGTGTGTGTGGTGGGGGAGGCTGTCAGGCTGGGCAGAACTGGTTGATAACTAAGGACCCAAGAAAGAGGAGGTCTGGGAAGACTTCCTGGAGGAGGAGGCTTTGCACTGTGGAAGAGTGAGGGAGGGCTACATCCATGTGTGAGGTGTGGCCTGTGGATCCATGGGCCTGGAGTGATGGGTGGGGTGCTGAGGGTGGGTTCCAGCCCAGCCTCCCATGAGGCGGGAGGGAGGGAAGGCCAGTGACGTCAGGACCCCATATATGGGGTACCCAGGAGGGTGAGCACAGGACACAGAGGGCCCAAAAGGGAGGCCTGGGCCAGGACCGGCATCTATTTTGGGTGGCCCTGGAAGGTAAGACCGTGTTCTGGGGGCTCTTCACAGGGGCCTTTGCCACACAACTGCCTTCTAAGGCAGGGCCAAGGCTGCCCACTCTGCACTCAAGCATGACCATGAGCAACTCGTATCTTCTCTGGGCCTCAGCTCCCTCATCTGTCAAATGGGAGGATAGAGGCTTACCTTCCCAGTTATGAGAGCACCTAGGAGGCCAAGTGAAAGAAGATTCTGCAGACCCTGCCTGGACCTCCTTCCTAGGAGCAGCTGTTTGAGGGGGAGGGGAGCCCCAGGCCAGTGTTTTGTCATTATCCCCAGGGCCCTGGATTCAGGGAGAACAGGGTCAGAGGAGGGATGTTTGAAGCTCCAAATTTAAAGACTGCAGATGCAGGTAGGCCTGGGCCTTGGGGCTGTCCTCTGGCTTGGTCTGGACACTGTGGAACAGTGCAGGAAGCCCGGACTCTGATCAGCTCTCTGGGTGAGCTACCCGAGATCTGCCTCTGCCACAGAGGTGAGGAAGGGCAATGGGCAGAGCCTGGTCAGGAGGAGCACGGCCGAGGCCCGCCTGTGTTCTGGCCTGTGCACATGGGACTGAGTGATGTCCTACTGCAGACACTTGTTTGCATGTTATAGCCACTCCTTGGCACCTGGCCTCAACTCGCTGTCCCGTTCCTTGGCTGCTGATTCCCCAACCATCACTGGCCACGGGGTGGGGGGTGCTAGAGCAGAGCACAGCCCCTGACTCTCCCTTACCCTGGCTTGGGGACCCCCATTGGCAGTCGCTGCAAGCCTGCTTGTGGCTCCCCGCAGGCTGGCAGCCTCTGTGTGCTCCTCCCTGTCCCTGTCCCAGGGGCCCAGACATACATGTGGACAGCCTCTTCTGCACAGCAGGTGCCCCCATGTGCCTGCACCTGCTTCCCTGTGCCCCCACCTTGGCTGCCCCTCCTGGCTGCTCCTGGATGTCCTGGGTGCTTGTCTGGAGTTTCTCACTGACTAGAAGACGATGCAGGGGTGAGGCCTGGTGGCCTGGGTGTCGGTGCAGAGGACTTCGGTGGTCAGGCGTGGGGATTTCTCCTAGCAGGGTGCAGGGGAGTCACAGTCAGGCTTCCCTGGGGATGTGAGGACAAAGCAGCAGCAGGCATCCTGCAGTCCCAGCCTGGCCCTGGCCACACCAGCACCCCTGCCTGAACCCCACTGTGGTACCAGCTGTCTCTTGGGCTCTGCTGGAGGTCATGGGACAGGGGCGTAGGGGCCAATCTGCTTCCCTCAGCTCCCTCTGCATTAATCCTCAGAGGATTAATCCACAGCTGGGAGCTAGGGCACGTGCCCCAAGCCAGTCCCAGGCCAGACCCTTTCTCCTTCAGAGGGCTCCAGCTTTCCTGCACAGCCAGACCCAAGGCTCTCTGAGCTCCTGCAGACCCTCTTCCCACACTGAGCTGCCTGATTGGTCCACTCGGTGCAGGGACCCCCACCCAGCAACCTCCAGGTTGCTGGCTGCGAGTCAGGGACTCAGCAAATGCGTGCCAGGTTAGGGACACTGTAGCACGGATAGGCCTGTGCTACCCAGATGAGGCTGGGTCTCAAAGGGTATTTGTCCAAGAGAGGTGTCGCAGATGCCCCTACGTGCCTGCCCTTCTGCCCTTCCTCTGAGCCATAGAGGGGCGTCGAGACAGCCTCTGTGTAACCACCCTCCTGCCCTTTCTCTGGGTCTTTTTTTTTTTTTTTTTTTGAGACAAGAGTCTCACTATGTTACCCTTCGTATAGTGGCATGGCATCACAGCTCACAGCAACCTCCAACTCTTGGGCTTAAGCGATTCTATTGCCTCAGCCTCCCAGGTAGCTGGGACTACATGCGCCTGCCACAATGCCCGGCTATTTTTTGTTGCGGTTATTATTGTTGTGTTACCTGGCCTGGGCTAGGTTTGAACCTGCCAGTCTTGGTGTATATGGCTGGCACCGTAATCACTGTGCTACGGGTGCCAAACCCTTCCTCTGGGTCTTAGAGGGGCGTCTAGGTAGCCTCTATGTGCCCAGCCTCTGGCTCTTCCTCTGGGCCCTAAAGGGGTATCTAGGCAGTCCCCTGTGCACTTACCCTCCTGCCCTTCCTCTGGGTCTTTGAGGGGCGTCTAGGTAGCCCCTATGTGCTCAGCCTCTGGCTCTTCCTCTGGGCCTTGGGACTATTCTTTTAAAGCCCCTGCACTGTGATCTGGGACCAGGCTCACTGAGCTTGTATCTCCTGTAGGTAGAGGGACCACAGAACTGCCTGGTGGTTGGGTGATGGAGTGGTGCTTGCAGAGTGCAGGGTGGGGTACAGGCAGGGGCATTGGTGTTGGTCCACCAGATAGATGTGGGGGCTTTTGGGTCCCGTCTCTGTATGTGGAGTTGAACACAGTCACAGTGGCTTCAGGCCCCTGGTACACTCTCCCTACTATATGTCTGATATCCTGGAATGTAATGACACGTGTTTGTCTGCCAGACCCAACTTCCCTGGATCCCAGGGCTGAGTGGACACAGTGACTTTGACCTCCTTTAGGGGAGGGAAGTATTCTTCCACCCTTGTTACAATGCAGAAATTGTGGCTCAGAGAGGGAAAGGTTTGTGGTGTTCGGGAGGCAGAGGGCAGCCTGAGCTCTGACCTGGAGCCCCCCCTTTCTAGGATCCTCTAGCCTCAGGCGTAGAGGGCTATGGGGACTGCTCCCACTCAGCTGGTCAGTGGGCTTGATGTCTATTCTTGGGGCCTCTTCTGATGGGTGTTTAGTGTGTATCTTTGTTTTTTTGTGTTTTTCAGAATGTGTGGTTCTGTTGCAAGGAGGTTTGTTTTGTTTTGTTTCTGAGACGGAGTCTCGCTCTGTCACCCGGGTAGAGTGCCATGGTGTCATCAAAGCTAACATCAACCTTAAACTCCTGGGCTCAAGTGACCCTCTTGTCTCAGTCTCTGAGTAGCTGGGACCACAGGCACCCACTGCAACACCCAGCTAGTTTTAGAGATGGGGTTTTGCTTTAGCTCAGGCTGCTTTCGAAATCCTGAGCTCAAGTGACCTACCTGCCTTGGCTTCCCAGAGTGCTGGGACCACAGGGTGAGCCACTGCACCTAGCCTGTGCAGAAAAGTTTTCCTTTGGGACCCTTTTACTTCCTTAATGATGGCCGAGGACCCTGAAGAGTGTTTGTCTAGGAGCATTATAGCCAGTGGACCATTGGAACTGGCTGTTAAATCTCCTGTAATTTTGGCTCAACGCCTGTGGCTCAACGGGCTAAGGTGCCAGCCACGTACACCTGAGCTGGCGGGTTCGAATCCAGCCCGGACCCACCAAACAACAGTGACGGCTGCAACCAAAAAATGGCCAGGCATTGTGGTGGGCGCCTGTAGTCCCAGCAACTTGGGAGGTGGAGGCAGGAGACTCGCTTGAACCCAGGAATTGGAGGTTGCTGTGAGCT
>CAUYRH010180756.1:0-32785 GCA_963574655.1 Perodicticus potto
ATTTCCCAAAATACTGTATTTTGTCTGCGGCGCAGGTCAAGATATTCAGGCATCCTTTGAACAGTATTTTCCTCCAAAAACTCTGACTATGGAGAAGCAAGTGAAGTTTACCTTTCTTTTCACATTTCTTAGGTTTGCCCGTGGTCTCTCCGACCCCTCCCCGCACCTTTCTAGTCAGGCAGCTCCTGGCCACCCTCTGAGGTCCTGATTTTGAAAAGAGAAGCAGGCCAATCAGATGCAGAGCGCTGTTTGGCGCTGCCATTCGAGCCTGTGCTGGAATTGCGGGGGTGACGGCACAGGAGGCTCCGGGAGTCTGCAGGGGAGGTGGGGCGGAGGCATGAGGCGGGCAGCTTGGCTCCAGTGAGCGCCCAGGATGTGCAGGCCGGGAGCCGCGGGCAGGCTGACGCGGGAGGAAACGAGCCGCCTGTGAGACGGCGTGACGGCGGCGACCAGCCCGGGCGGGGACCGGGACTGGAAGAGGCGCCCGAGCAGCCGGCTGGTCCGGCGGCAAGGCTAGGGCGGGGGTGGGGAGGGGCAGGGGTACCGAGAAACGAACGGCCGGTTGAGACTGCCGCGGCTGGAGGGGTGAGGAAGCCAGAGCTAGCGAAGGGAGGTTCGAAGGAAAGGGGATTCTAAGTGGCCGGAAGTGGTGAGCAGCTGGCAGCAGGCGTTGGTGCGCGCAACAGAAGGAATCAGGAGGAGAGAAGTGAAGTCGGCGTAAGTAGGTGAGAGGATTGGGTGACCAGAAAGAAGGTTAGCGTAAGTGGAAGAAGAGTGAGGTGTGGCTGGTTCAGAGGGCCAAGAGAAGAGGGTCAGGGTAAGGGTAAGAGGATTAACGAAAGAAAAGCCGTGGAAGTTGGCCGGGGCTCTGGGCCCGGGGAGTGCAAAACGTAGCCGGAAGGCAGCGGAGCGGAGTGCAGACCTGAGAGTGTTTGGAAACTGCAAGACTTGGTGGCAAACGAGGCTCGGGATCTTGCCCCGGAGAGAGAGCGACGAGTCCGGGATGTGGGATCAGAGGCTGGTGAGAGTGGCGGTGTTGCAGCAGCTTCGGGCCGTCTATGGCATTAAGGTCAAGGGTGGCCGTGGGCACTGCGATCGCAAGAGACAGGAATCAGCAGCCGCGGAAACAGGGGTAAGTTCTGGGCAAGGAGGTTTCAAAAGGCACACCTTGTATTTTCGGTTATTCCTGGGTCATGCTAAATGTTCATTCTGTCAAAAACAATGCGGTTAATTCAATCTAGATAATCAATTGTTATTTAAGGAATGGCATTCTTGATTCTTTTCAGGGGTTTTTGATCATTGAGAGGAAGCTGCAGGATTTACCAGCTTCAGCGCTATATTGATCTTTTGGAGTAGATAATTCTTTGTTTAGGAGAGGAGATGATGCTGACCTGTGAATTGCATGTAGACTGTGTAGCAGCATCTATGGCTTTACCCACTAGATGCCAGTAGTATCTCTCAGTTGTGACAATTAAAAATGTTTCCAGATATTGCCAATTTATTGTATTTTAAACAGGTAGTTCTAGGGAGGGAGACAAACTCTAGCCCTCCACCAAAGTATTAGGTTATGGTTTCTAGAGAGACAAGCGACCAGTGTATTTTCTAAATGGATTAGTAGATGAGGTGTGGCAAAGCATTAGAAATAAGCTTCAGAGGCTGAGCGCGGTGGCTCACTCCTGAAATCAAAGCACTCTGGGAGGATGGGTGGATCCGAGGTGGGTGGATCTCCTGAGCTCAGGGGTTCAAGACCAGTCTGAGCAAGAGCCAGACCCCGTCTCTAAAAATAGCTGAGCTGGGGGGGGGTGTCTGTAGTCCCCGCTACTGGGGAGGCTGAGGCAAAAGGATCATTTGAGCCCAAGAGGTTGAAGTTGCTATGAGCTATGATGCCTCAGGCACTCTACTGAGGGCGACAAAGTGAGACTCTGTCTCAAAAAAAAAAAGAAATGCGCTTCAGATAATAACTTCATATTCACCAATTTGAGAAAACAAACTTGCAGCTTGGCCATATTATACTTTTGAGACATAAAGCTATTTTTTAAAATAAATTGAGAAGGCAGAGAAGAAATTTTGAATGAGATTTTAATGGTTCTGTCACATAATCAGGAATCTGTGAAAAGTAAAATGAGCTAAATATAAAGCATTTTATTTTAAATGTTAAGTACCTAAGAAGAAAACTAAGAAAAACAATAGGTACACTTCTTAATACCTTATATATTCTAGAGAAATTGTTTTTCTTGTTTGCAAATTAATGGCAATAGGTGTATTTATGTTTTAAAACTATAGTGATTTCTTCTGATTGTAAAACTGACTTTCCAAGATCTCAAATATAGCTGGTTCTGTAGAACCTCCATAGTTGACCACCACCCTACATTCACTGCCTCATTAAATTGACCTAATTTTCAGAGACCTTCCTAGGCCAGACATGCACATATGTATATCACTGTAGGGGACTAATTTCTTTTAATGACCACCTCCAGATGTTGACCGGTTTACAACAGTCCCTTTCCAAAGATTCAGGGGTGGTCAATTTACCAAGTTTCTACTGTATATGAGAGAATTTATAGATGAATTTTTTTTCACTCCTTAACAGGAAAACCCACATGTACCTTCAGAGTCAGATAGACCTGAGTTTGAGTCCCGTTCCATCCCTACTAGGTCTCTGAACTTGGCCTTCTTGTTTGATTGCCCTGTTTCGTTTTCCTGCTATAAAGTGGGAATAATGTTATTTCTCCTTGGATTTTTTAGGGGATTTAAAAAAGTTATGGTCTGTAGGTAGCCCTAGCATGGTGCCTGTCATTTATCACTTATTCAACTAATAATAGTTATGATGATCCTGAGTTTACCTCTTAATTGATAGTCATGCTATATAAATTCAGCTAGAAACACACTAACAAAAATACTCTAATAAAGAAATATAGAAGGTTCTTGTATTATAAAAATAAGATCTAACATTAGCACAGGTAATTTCTTTTGCTGTTTAGCATTTGTTAACTAATAGTACTTTTTGAACTTTTTATGATGAGTACTGTAAATCTTTTTAAAAATGATATTGTAAGTGATATTCTAATGTAAAGTTTAAAAAAGCATGTTATGAGAAATAATTATAGTTGTTATTTGTGAAGCCTATTATTAAAAATAAAGAGACATGGCTTGGCGCCAGCCACGTACACCTGAGCTGGCGGGTTCGAATCCAGCCCGGCCTGCCAATCAGCAATGACGACTGCAACCAAAAAATGGCCGGGCGTTGTGGCAGGTGCCTGTGGTCCCAGCTACTTGGGAGGCAGAGGCAGGAGATTCGCTTGAACCCAGGAATTGGAGGTTGCTGTGAGCTGTGATGCCACAGCACTCTATCCAGGGTGACAGCTTGAGGCTCTGTCTCAAAAAAAAAAAAAGAGACATAAGAAAAAAAGAGGCCTTCTTTCCTTTTTTTTTTTTGAGACATAGTCTCAGCTCTGTTGCCCTGGGTTAGGGTACTTTGGCATCATAGCTCATAGCAGCCTCAAACTTTTGGGTTCAAATGATCCTCCTGTTTCAGCCTCTCAAGTAGCTAGGACTACAGGGACCCTCCACAATGCCTGGCTAATTTTTTTGTTTGTTGTAGAGACGGAGTCTTGCTCAGGCTAATCTGGAGCTCCTGAGCTCAAGTGATCCTGTGGCCTCAGCCTCTCAAGTTCTAGGATTGTAGGTGTGAGCCACTGTGCCTGGCCTGATTGTAGACTTTTTCTGGCTTTAGCATCTGATTTATTTTTGCATTTTGTTTGGTTGCACATTATCGAGAAAATTCTAATTTATCCAAATAAATGGGTTGCCCATACTAGCATTTTTTAAAAAACAGCTCATCTTGAAATGATAATCAGAAGAGCAACTAATATTCTTTGAATGCTTACCCTACGTGAATCACTGATAAAAGGTTTTTGTATGTTTTAATTCATTTTATTCTTCCTCTAACTCTATGACTTAGGATCTATGTGAGGATACTGAGGCAGAGAATGTTCATTTGACCAAGGTAGAAGAGCCTCTAGGAGCCTACTATCTTTAGGGCTATACGATTCTGTCTTTTCAGAAATTAAAATAAATGGAGTCAGGTACTTGAAAGAGGACTAGTAAAGTCTTGTTTCTGTGTTGAATTTTTCATAATACTGAGTGATTTCTTAATGTAAATAGTAAGGTGAATAAGATGCTCTTTAAACAAGTGTTTCAAAAGTATTCACAGCAGATGCATCAAAACTAAATTAACATGTGTGAGATTATGTTGTGCTCACTTAATTTCATATAAGCAAAAATATACAGGCTTGAATTTACTTGTCAGTCCAATGCAAAGCCATGATCTTGTTAATTAGTGACACATTTAAGAAGTTCAAATGCATGCTCAAAGATAGTGGCAGATTCTTTACATTTCAATGTGTAAAAAACACTCAAGTTAACTAGCATATAGGCTTACTCTTGGGTTCTTCAATGTTTTAAAATTTCATTGTGACATTTTAAAAATGGGTCTCCAAGTAATTAGATAACATTTGACTTAAATATTTGCTAAATCTCTGCCTTGTGTACCTCAGGACATGGTTTGAAAAGCACTCTTTTATAGAATATGGAAAAGATATTGGGTCTAAAAATAAACTCTTCTGATGTAATTTTACAGAGCACTCTGAGTGACAGGAATTACTGTTTTGTTTATCAATTGACTTTTGTATAAGTTAGTATTTATAAGGCAACCAAAGGAAAGTATATGTCAGTATTTATAAGATCATTGAAAGAACTTGTACTATTTTGGGGGTAATGTTTGTGTTCTAGCCCAAATTCGATTTAAGAACTTTTTGGCTAAGTACTAACTGAATTGATTTTTCATGATCAGACTGGAGACTGAATTTATTAGATCGTTTGAGGGCAGTGACTTTATCTCAGCCATTTTTGTACTCCTAGCACTTAGCACAATATCTAATGTAGTAGTTACTTGTTTCCAGATTCACATGAAATAATTGTTTTATCTTGATAGTTTGTAGTTTATTTATGCTGTTTTCTTATTTCCTGAGTTTTTTTTTTTTTTTTTTGAGATAGAGTCTCACTTTGTCACCTTAGCCATGGCATCACAGCTCACAGCAACCTCAAACTCTTAGGCTTAAGCAATTCTCTTGCCTTAGCCTCCCAAGTAGCTGGGACTACAGACACCCACCACAATGCCCAGCTCTTAATTTTGTTGCAGTTGTCACTGTTGTTTTAGCTGGCCTGGGTCAGGTTTGAACCTTCCAGCCTTGGTGTATGTGGCTGCACCCTACCTACTGAGCTATGGGTGCTGTCTATTTCCTGAGATTTCTAATTTGGCTAATATTTAGCAAAATTTATATTGTGCCTAATATTTATGTTAGAGTAACTGAATTTGTCATTTCAGGGTAAAATATTTGGAGTACCTTTTAATGCATTACCTCATTCTGTTGTACCAGAATATGGACACATTCCAAGGTAAGCAGAGTCTGCAATGAAGAACAGTAAATTATTTCCAACTGGCTTCAGCGGGTTTAAAAAGAAACAGTTGATTGACACTCAGTTATTTCAAATCATTAAAGTATTTCACCTCTAAACATTAGCTAATATAAAATAAATTTTTTTTAACTTTTATGTACTTTAAATTTGTAATTTGTATTCATTCCTAGGATTGACTTTTATGGTCTAATAATGAATAAATGTTGGAAATTAATTTTTTTTCCTGTGAATTCAGTTTTCAGTTCTATACCAATTCTTTTGCTACAGCTCTGTTTAAGTATTCACTGAATTACCTATTCAGTAATAATTTTGATATTTTTTGTTTGTTTAATAAATGTTGGGTAAAAGAACATTTAAGCTAAGATTCTGGAGTATTTGTGAATAAATACCTGTATTTTACATGCAAAATGTGCTCCCCTGTATAATGTGTACTTTTTTGCCCAAACGTTCAGAAAAATGCCCATTAGGAAATTAGCTGGTTTTTGGGTAGTAGAGACACATCCTGGGGCTTAGGCTCACTTGGTAAATGTGTAGATCACACAGCCATCGCAGAGCCAGAGGTTCTATAAAAGCTGCCCCTTTCCTCTGTCCTGGCAAGCTTTCCCTCCCAGCCATGTGGGGACCATGCATGTTGCTGGTGGGGCAGGACATTCTGAGGCCAGTTGACCTGTAGGCAGCCAGTGGGTCCCCTGGGGTCCCTTCCATGGTCCCCTCCACACTGCAGGCCTCAGTCTTCAGCCCTTGCACCTTGGCCTACACCACACCTTCCCCTAATTGCTGCGGCACTTTGGAGAGACCATTCTGCCCACTCACTCTGGATCTCAGATCCTCCTGGACTAGAACTCTGTGCACCCAGTGGGCCCCAGCGGCAGGGCATGGCTCCTCTCCTGAGCTGTACAAATCATGTATAATGTGCATCTTTATTTTTCCTCAAAAATTTGGACAAAAAGGTGTACATTATACTGAGAAGAATATGGTATTATGTAACACTTAACTTTTCTATGCCACTTATTGTTTATAAGTAATCTTTTGAACTTAGTCCATTAGCAATTGCTAGGGATATTCATAATTTAAATTTTTTTAAATTACTATACTAGTGGTATATAAAAACATAGTTTTAAAATGCATGTAAGGAAACTATCTTATCTCTAATTCACTTTCCCCTCTATCTAAAGTAGTGTTCATTTTTCTAGTCTAATAATGTAGATTTTAAATGGCATATTATTCAAATGCATTTATTCAATACCTTGTTGCCTTAAGACAGTTTTACCCCCTTTGACCTTCTAGGTGTGAGTTTATAATCTTCAGAAAGTAATCACTTACTGTTTTGCTTTTTTAAATGAGGTATGAAAGACTTGATTTTCCCATAATGAAAAACTATCATGATTTTTAACATTTGGAATTGCAATGTCATATCTCCTAAAATAACAACCAAATCTTTGTTGTAATTTCTTGGCCTACCTTTTTTTTTTTTTTTTTTTTTTTAACTATTCTGTCAGTTACCTTCTGTAAGCAGGGCTGACATTTAGCCACTGTGCACAAATACAACTGTATTAATTATTTGTAGTTTCTTCCATCTTAATTTGTGGGTCCCAGCTGTTAAATATGTAAGTATCTAAAGCCAACATTGATTCACATTATTGTTTAAAATAAAAGAAGTTGAGCACATATCTTAGAGAAGGATTGTAAAGACTGGGGTATATTCTACTTTTCTGAGAGTGAGAAAAAAATCTTGCCTTATGTTGGGGCAAATGCAGAAAATGATAATGTAAAGCTGTGTATGCTGCGCACTATTACCCACGGAGAGACGGGAGATGAGAGAAGGCAGCCTTGGACAGAGGCCTGGGTTGTTGCCACATGTAGGGAGCTAGCAGAAGAATAGCTGACAGAAAAGGAATTTGACAAGGAACAGTAAGAAAATAGCAGGAAAACCCAAGAGTAGTGAAAAAGAGAATTTTTGAGATGAATAAAAAGGACGCTCAGATGTGTTACATGCTTATAGGTTAAGCAAGATGAGGACAACGAATTGACACGGATTTGGCATTTGGCCATGGAGTGGCCACTGGTGACCTTGAGAACTGTTTCCTTGGGTTAATGGGGATGAGATTCTGACTTGAGAGGATTGAGACTGGGATATGAAGGTGTGGAGGCAGTAAAAAGACAAGTTGGTGTGCTCTGAAGGAAAGCAGAGAAGTAGAGTAGGACTGAGAAGGATATAAAATTGAGTGGAGACGTTAGAATTGGCAGGAGTGAAAAGGTGAACCCTAGAGAAAAATTTAGGAGGCAGACAGAAAACTAAAAGTATCTTTGTCACAAAGACTAAAGGGATTTGTGGCATTAGAGCTTCTGAAAGGCATAGTGCTTGGCTTTCTCATAAACTTTAGCAGAAGAGGATTTGATAAGATGCGTGTCTGGCCACCTGAAGTAGTCTCTCTTTCAGCTTTCTTGTCGATGCTTGCACATCTTTACAAGAGCACATTCACACAGAAGGGCTTTTTCGGAAGTCAGGATCTGTAATTCGTTTAAAAGCGCTTAAGGTAAGCATATTCTTGAAGTATAATGTTTCATTTTCCAATTTTATCTGTGTGATTGAAATGTATAGAACTATTACATGCATAATTAACAGAAATTAAATTTACAAATAGCTTTTTTATAGCAAAAGAATATTTTTTCAAAAGAAATTAAATATCATTTATACTGTGCTTTAAAGTTTGCTGAGTACTTTTAAATTCATAGTATAGTGGATTATGCTATTCCTATAATCTGAATATATGAAATGAAAAAAAAAGTTCAGTTGTTTTTTTAGCCCTCTGAAAAAAGAGGAACATACATTAAAATGAGTTAAGAGAAATTTGTACAAGAGAGTTCTTTAATTAGAGTATAACAAAATATACTTTGTAGCATTAAACTCTTTAAGTCCCCCAAATACTCAGATCATCTTATATTTGTTTCAGAACAAACTGGATCATGGTGAAGGTTGCTTGTTGTCTGCACCGCCTTGTGATATCGCAGGACTTCTTAAGCAGTTTTTTAGGGAATTGCCAAAGCCCATTCTTCCAGCGGATTTGCATGAAGCACTTTTTAAAGCTCAACAGTTAGGAACAGAGGAGAAGACTAAAGCTACATTATTGCTCTCCTGTCTTATGGGTGACCACACAGTTAATGTATTAAGATACTTCTTTAACTTTCTCAGGAATGTTGCTCTTAGGTAAGTGGTAATTAAAACTCTTAAAAATTTCTAAAAATTACTACATTATTTTCTTACTACGAGGAATCTATCTTGTGTATTTTCTAGACTAGCATACCAATGATTTCACATTTCCTTGCTGTCTTAAAGTCATTACGAATGCCTTGATGATTTATTATTATTAATGGATTCATTGTCCACTGAATGGATTCTGATTACTGTGTTTTAAAAGTATTTGTGTTTTGCTTTTCAAATTTCTGCCCTCTGCCTACTATCAATGAGCCTGCTTGCTCCAGACATACAGGCCATCTCCTGATACTTTGACTTTTTTGTGTGGGTTTGGAAATCAGGTAAACATGTTCTACTTGTGTGGAAATGCAAAGTGTAAAGTGTATGGTTAGCATGATGTTTATGATGTATATTGAAATATGTAGCAGCTATATATTTCTCGTTCTTTAATATGTTGGAGACAGTTATGTCGATATATAAAGGGAAACTGTTTTGACTTGCATGTGACTGATAAAGTAAGAGGTCTTCAAAATGTGCTAAATGATTTATTTAAACTCTTTTTATCTTTGGCTCTAATCCTTTTTTTACTTAAGGTCCAGTGAGAATAAGATGGACAGCAGCAATCTTGCAGTAATATTTGCACCAAATCTTCTTCAGACAAGTGAAGGACATGAAAAGATGTCTTCTAACACAGAAAAAAAGCTGCGATTACAGGCTGCAGTAGTACAGACTTTTATTGATTATGCATCAGATATTGGTAAGATGTAGTAGCATTATTAAGAAACAGAATTTGTTTAAATGAGAGGGATCCCAATTTCTTCCAAGTGAACTATGAAAACAACTTTTGAAAAGTTTCTATGTTACTATTTAAACATTTTGGTTGGTGGGGAGGGGGGTGGGGGGCGGTGGAGAAAGGATAATAGTAGTCTTGTGAACATTCTCATTTAGGGCGTGTACCAGATTTTATCCTGGAAAAGATACCTGCTATGTTGGGTATTGATGGCCTCTGTGCTACCCCATCTCTGGAAGGCTTTGAAGAAGGTGAATGTGAAACTCCTGGTGAATATAAGAGAAAACGTAGACAAAGTGTAGGAGGTAAGTGGCAGTTCCATTTTGTGGTACAGTGATTTGTTTTTATCTAAAATGCTTTTGAACATAAATAAGCATAAACTGTATTGTATGCCTATTTGGTGCTTATAGTTAGAAAGATGCGACATGTGTATTTGAAAAATGAAAAGGACAGTATTAAATGCTAAGTTTTTAGCACAAACAAAACTTAGTAAAAGGAGAAAAGTTCCCTTGGTTTTAATGATCAGGGACTTTTCAAAGAGGAGGCGAAACTGAACCTTCTTGAAGAAAGGGTAGAGTCTAGGAGAATTGGGAGGACAATAAGAAAACTTGTATCCTATTCTAGATGAAAAGGATGCTATGAAGAAAGATTTGTGTAGGGAAAAAGTAGTCTATGTCTGTGTGTATAAGTAGACCAGGGTGACTTGTGTGAATGGTTCATGGTAAAGATTTGGGTGCTGTTATGGTGAGCTTGATGCCACACTGAAGAATAGACTATTAACCGAGACGTTAGTGAACCATTAAAGGTATGAATTGATTAAAGTATTTTAGAAAATTAACTGATTTGCAGAATTGAGACTTGGAAGTAGGGAGAATGATCAGAAATGTGTTATCAGTAATCGAGGTATGAGATCATTGTTTGAACTAATTAGTGATATGAATTACTTAGTAGTGTGAACTAAATAATGAGAGAAATATTGCCAAGGGAAGAATAAAAAAGTCTAAAAATTCTATCATGGTGGAGTTGGTAATACAGCTACTTATCTCCTTGATCAAGAGGACAGGCTGTTTCTTCTCTAGTCACATTAGGAAATTTCTTTTCTTTTGAGTATCAGAACCAGTTGTTAATAACTATCCCTTTCTTTTAATAATCTTTTGGCGGATATGTTATTGCATTCTTGGGTTTCTTCTTTACTTCCTATGTAGAGTCCTCTTATGATTTCTGTATTATTTTCCTAGGGCTGCTGTGGCAAAGTACCACAAACTGGGTGGCTTAAAACAATAGAAATTTATCTCAGTTCTGGAGACTAGAAGTCTGAAAACAAGATGTCGACTGGGTATCTCAAACCTATAGGAGAGAATCCTTTCTTGCCTCCTCCTACCTTCTAGTATTGGCTGTTAGTTCTTGGTATTCCTTGACTTTGCATCTACATCACCCCAATCTCTGCCACTGTCATCCTATAATGTTCTTCCTGGGTGTCCTTCTGTGTCCACATTCCCTTTTACAGGGTCATATTGGCCTAAGGCTGACCCTTGTAGCCTCTTCTTAACTTGACTACATCTGTAAAGATGCTAATTTGAAGTATGGTCACAATCACAGGTACTACATATTAGAACTTAAACAGCTGTTTTGGAAGGACAAAATTCAACCCATAAACTCAATGTCTGAGATCTTTCTCAGACATAGATCATCTTTATTGCCCTCTTTCCTTTTGCAATCTCATTTGCTCCTGTAGTTTCAGTTATCACATTTAAATAGATTACCACTAGATCTCTTTCACCATTCTCTCAAAAATAGCAGTTCTACTTTACAAACGGCCAGATGTGACCAACTAAGGCAGACATCATCATATCTGCTTTTCTTTGGTGATTTATGCTTAATGTTTTGAAATGACCATATTCACCCTCTTAACTGGTTCTATGTGAATTCCATTTTCTTTTAAGAGTACCACCATTCCCTAGACGCTAAGGCTTTAGACCACGTGTTTCTAATTCTTCCTTTTCAATCTACAGTCACACAGTTTTCAGATTCTATAGGATTCTATCTCTGTGCAGTGTTTACTACTTGTATCTTTATTATAAGAATCTCCTTCATGGTCTTCATACTACTTTCTTGAATTCACCCTACTTAGGATGTTAAGGCTGACACTTTTAATGTGTAACTCTACTCAAGTATCTCACATATATGCTCTTCAGAAACTTTCATTGATAACACTGACACTGATATGTTTAACTTGGTATTAAAGGTCTGTCATAGGGTTGCTCTAGCAGACCTGTCTACTATTTCCTGTCTCTCCTTTTAGCAACCTATACTTAGTCAAACTGTACTACTTATTTATTATCTTCCGTACACTTTCATTCTTATACTGTCTTGGTGTGATGTTTTTTAATCATCTACCCCTTCAAATTGTATCCAGTTGCCAAGATTTAGATTAAATGTCTTAGCAAGCAAGTTTCTCTTTTCAATTTTTTCCTCCAGTAGGGAAATAATCTCTCTTCTGCTCTGACATTTTATAATATTTTAAGCTTTAAGAGTTATTATATGTAAGGTAGAAACTGTGCTTTATACATCATTTGCCAGCCCAGTGGTTTTTATTGAATAGGCATAAACTTTTGAACGAATACATTACATCAAGTTATTAATATTTGGCTTAAACTCAGAGATGCTTTATTTGAACACTTTAGGATAGCATTTGTTAAGTATCACTAAAATTCATCCAATTTCATTGGCAATTTGAAACTGTTCAGGAGCTCTAGGCCATCAGTGTTTTTTGTTATATTATGGCTACCTTTGTGGGTTTTTTTTTTTCCATCTCACTTTGAAATTCAAAAGAATCTTGAATTTTTAAAAATTTCTGAAATATGTATTAAACATCAAATACCATCTTAACCATTTTGAAGTATATAGTTTAAAAGGGTTACGTATATTCACATTATGCAATCCTGCACAACTTGTGCTTGTATTCTCATAAATATTTGTTGTGTGAATTAGTTATTCTAGTTTAATTTTATGCTAAATATGACATTTCACAATTAATTGCCCCAGAATCTACACAGATGCCATGAGCAAATTCTTGTAACATAGGCAAAGTGATTGTGTATTATAATTTTCCTATTCATGCCAGTGTACATGAATAAATGTGTGTGTTCCTCCCTATTATCTTTGTGCCAACAAATGTCTTTCATAGATGGTGGTGCAGTGCAGATGTAATTGATGTAGTACTTCCTGAAATATTGGTAATAAACTCATGAGACTATTAAAGGGATCAGGGGACTAGGTGGAGTGGTTCATGCCTGTAATTTCAGCACTTTGGAAGGTAGAGGCAGGAGGATCCCTTGAGTCAAAGAGTTTGAGAGCAGCGTGGGTGACCTAGTGAGACTTTGTCTCTACAAAAAAAAAATTAGCTAGACATGGTTGTGTGCATCTGTAGTACCAGATACTCAGGAGGCTGAGGTGGAAGGATTGCTTGAGCCCAGGATTTTTATCTGTAATTGCGCCACTGCACTCCTCTGCCTGGGTGACCTAACAAGACCCTGTCTCTTAAAAATAAATAAATTAATTAATTAAAGGAATTGAGACATAATGTTTCCTTTTCTCTTAGTACACTAATTAGTCTGACTCTTCAGTGTGGCCAATGATGCAGTCTAGATGCTTTCGGAGTGTAGAAGGAACAGTATTCCTGATTTTGCTGTGCTGTCCTAGTTGAATGCTACCTACAGTGGCTGAATCTGTTTGTTGCACAATTATTTCTTCTCTCTTCTGCCCTGACTCTTTACTTTTCGTTTTTCTTTTGTCTTTTTCTCTCCCATATTAGCTCGTTTAACTGCACCATTGTCATAAAGATTGGCTGTATTAGCTCTTGCCTGCCAGTTAGAGCATTGTCCATTGCCAGCTCTCCACTGAGGTTTTTAATATTCTTCTCTAGTTGGTACCTACTTCACATGAGGGTGTAAGATTTCTCCATAGAACATAAGTAGTTATTACTTACATAACTATATTGAGTGGTATATGGTGATTAATCAGATAAACATTATGGCTGAAATTTAGGAGAATATTTTTTGCATAAAATTATTCCTGTCCAAATCATAATGGTTTCCTAGCAGCTAAATCAAGTATATATTGTTTAGGCCTGTATTCAGAATCTCTCCAACCACTTGGCTATTTCTTTCTTGGTATTTTTTATTTTCTCGTTTTTTTCTGACACTGCTTGTTGTCTGTTCCCTTACCTCTTTGTTATCTTATTTTACCTCATTTTCTGGATTTTCTTTTTCCGGCCACTTCTTAAACTCTCATGCTTCACCTTCTTCTAACGCTTTGCTCTTTTTTCAAATGACCTCATTCACTTAAATTTTTTAAAAACTACTGTTTCTGGGCTGTTGACTACCAAATCAACTTCTTCAGCCTGATCTTTCCACAAAAGGATTTATATTTGGCCAAGCATCTTATAGGCCTAACTCTTCCTTAATTTCCTTTATCATTCCATGGCACCATTGTCTACTTAGTCATCAAAATCAGAATTCCAGGTGGCCGTATCTGCTTTTTCCTCATCCCTGCATCCCATTGATCACTAAGTGTTGTCACCATGACTTGTTAAATACCTTTATTTCCCTTCATTTCCACTGCTCCTGCCTCCGTTCAGACCATCATCTTTTGCTTCAGCAAGAAATGATTTCCTCTTCCATACCCTTTCTTTACATTATGCATATTTCTGTTACATTTCATTCTGTATTATGTGTCCTTTATTAAAGGGATGTAGAAGTACAATCAGGGAATGGAATAAAAATATATTACTTAGTATTTTTTCCTATTTTGAAATAATTCCTTAAATACCTTTAAAATTGTATAAGGTGATAAAGTTAGATATTAAAAGAAGGCCACACATATTAGTATGTTAAAAATAGGTAAATGTTAGCTGGGCGTTGTGGCAGGCGCCTGTAGTCCCAGCTTCTCGGGAGGCTGAGGCAAGAGAATCGCCTAAGCCCAGGAGTTGGAGGTTGCTGTGAGCTGTGTGACGCCACGGCACTCTGCTGAGGCGATAAAGTAAGACTCTGTCTCTACCAAAAAAAAATAGGTGAATGTTAAATTGTAATTGATTAAATGATTACATATGCTTTGCATTTCAGATTTTGTTAGTGGAGCACTAAATAAATTTAAATCTAACAGAACACCCTCTGTTACACCTCAACAGGAAAGAACTGGTAAGTTATTTATTACATGTATTTATTTAAATGAAAATTTTTATAAATGTCTATAAAAATAATTATAATAATTACCTAACTTATTTTACTTAATAATCAAATTTAGTTTAATCAAATCCAAATGTTATTTTTAGTAAAGATATATATGGTGACTACAGGCTAGGTTTCCAAGCCTTTCTACTGTTTCACACCAGGGACAAGTTTCATAAAAGACAGTTTTTCTATGGATCGGAGGTGGGGTGGGGTATGAGGGCTTCAGGATGATTCAAGAGTATTACATTTATTGTACATTTTATTTCTCTTATTACTTTGTAATCTAGTATTATATATAAATGAAATAATTTGACAGTTCGCCATAATACTGAATCAGTGGGAGCCCTGAGCCTATTTTTCTGCAACTAGGTAGTCCCAGCTCCACCTCAGATCATCAGGCATTGGATTCTCAGAAGGAGCACGTAACCTACCTCCTTCCCGTGCACAGTTTACAGTAGGGTTCATGCTCTCCTGATCGGACAGGAGGCTAGCTCAGGGGATGATGGGGAATGGTTGTCAATACAGATGAACTTTCACTTGCCTGCTCGCTGCTCCCTCCTGCTGTGTGGCCCATCCCTAAAAGGCCATGGACTGGTATCAGTTTGTGGCCCGGGCTATGGGGACTGCAGTTGTACTATGTACTGTGTTGTGATATTGCTAATTACATTGGCTATAATGAACCCAAAATTGTAGGTAAGATTTTTTTTTTTTTAGTCTATTGTTACATTGTTAATGTTAATCATATTTTCCTGGTTGTAATTTAGATGCTGTTGAATGTGTGAAAATAGCTGAACCTCATTTCTGTTTTAGAACCAGAAGTTTACTATTGTTTGCTTCAATTTTTGTCCTAATTTGCTTGTGGCTGAAATTATTCTGTCGATAAGAGATAGCATGAGCTTTTGTTTTCCATAGTGATAGAAATGAACTGGTTAATATTCACTTTAGTTTTTGTTTCAGCTCCTTGACTATAATTTCTTCCCTACAAAATGATAATATAGATTAGTTTTTGTTTCAGTTTCTTCATTACAATTTCTTCCCTACATTAATATTCTTTAATGTGTATCATATGCATCTTTAAATCTATTTGGTTTAAGCTACTGCTATTTCTTAAGTCTTGCATTTTTGATACTTCCTTATTTTTGTTTTAACTAAGTGCAGATTTTAATTTAGCCATGTGACATATAGTTGATAATGTAAATGTATCCCCGTTAAGTTTTGGTTAGCCTTAGGTAATAGCTTTATAAGAAGAAATTACATAAAGCTTTTGTATTTTATCAAGTCTGCAGGAGAAACAACAAATTGGTTTTTTGGTATTTTTTTCAGCCCAGCTATCTGTATCACCAGTGATTCTTACACCAAATGCTAAACGTAAACTGCCAGTAGATTCATCTCATGGTTTCTCAAGTAAGAAAAGGAAGTCCGTCAAGCACAATTTTAACTTGGAGCTATTGCCAAGTAATCTCTTCAGTAGCAGTTCTACACCAGTATCAGGTAGCAAATAGAATTTATATAAATGGGTTGTAAACATTAATATGAATGCTGATTTGAAGTCCCCTGCCTTTTAAAATATATATAAACACTGGTTTACATATATAATTTGTGTGTGTGTGTGTTTTATGGCCATGCCTATTGAAAGTGATGATAGAGTGGCTTGGTACAGTGACTCAGACCTATAATCCCAGCGTTTTGGGAGGCCAGTGCAGGGGGATCGCCTGAGCTCAGGAGTTCAAGACCAGCCTGAGCAACGTACTGAGAGAACATCTCTACAAAAAAATTAAAAATTATCTGGGTATGTGGAGCATGCCTTAAAGTCTTCGTTACTAAGGAGGCTGAGGTGAGAGGATTGCTTGAACCCAGGAGTTTGAAATTACAGTGATCTGTGATTGCACTACTGCACACTTTAGCCTGGGCAACAGAGCGAGACCCTGTCTCAAAAATACCCACAAAAACAACAAACAAGAAACCAAAACCTTCTGTGGATAGCATCAATGCTCCCAAAACCTACTATAGTTGCATTTGACCTATAACTATAGCTTTATTGCTGTCTTCTGCTGAGTGGAGATTGCCAAAAGTTTGTTTATCTCTGAATACAGAGTGGGGCCTTATGATTGTAGGTTACAGTTTTGAAAATGGGAGTATGTTTAAAGTTTTAGACTGAAGTACCTTTTCTGAAAGCTTTAAAACTTTGTTTACACTATTCCTTAGGGCATGGTTTCTAAACCTCTTAACAGCCCAGCCATTTTTTCCCCAAATTTACTGTTATTCAAGTACCTAACGTGGCCAACCAGAGCTTTGGAAAATAATAGGATATGCCAATTTGAAGACTAGATTTTTGTTAGTGTGGTTATAGGTTGAATTGGCTCTTTTATCACATGCATAAAGCAAGTTAGCTCGTATTAACCTTATGATCAACCAAAAATGAGGTGAATTTCTAGGCCTAAGGTCCTCTGTCTCATATCTCATGTTTAGTTAAAATGTAAGTGATTGTCTTTTAGAAGTTGAGCAGAATTATAGGTTTTATGATTTATTATAGTATAATGATAAGAACCCTGAAGCTTATGTCTGCAGCTCATAATGTAGTTATTTTGGGTTTTTTTTGATATTGAAAAGCCTTTATAATTTAGAGGACATTTTCTAAATGGCAAATGAAAATTATAATATATTCCCCAAGGAATGAACTTACTGATTCCTTTTCAAAAAAATTTAAATGTTCAACAACAGTAGTCCTATTGTTTTTAACTCAGCATTTTTCTTTGACTCTACTTTCTCAGCCATAATTAACTAAATTCAAAATTGAAAATACAGGTGTATAAAGGCAACAACATTAATCTACAGTCCATCAAGTATCTATTGATTTTTTGCTTATATGTGATAAATTTGTATCTTTCCATAGTTTCTCGCTGTGCCTCCTGTGACCCCTGCACATTTTGAAATGACTATACTAGAATAAAGCTACATTAGATATATCATACTGTCCTCCAAAATTTTCTTTAGCTAAATGCACCAAAAAGTCACTGTAATGATTGTATTTCTTCTGTTTTCATGGTTGAAAAAAACATAATGTTTCTGGGGAACTTTGTGAATTCTTTATTAATAACAATGAGTTGAGAGGGTTAATGTTTGTTGAGTGTATACAGGATATGATTCTAAATCATAAGTCAAATGTATAAGGAGTCTTTGTTTATAACTATTTGCTTTTCTCATAGTTTTTTACTATAGTTGATCTCATGATATAAATGGTGTTGAATTGAGTTTCTGTTTTAACTTCTAGTTATTCTCATGGAACACACCAGTGGCCATGTGGTTAGGCATGGGTTAGAGATAATTAGTTTTTGTTGTTTGTCGAAAATATTGGATAAATCATATTCCAGAGTCAGGTGGACAACAGTTGGCTAGCAGGTACATACATCCTGGATAATCAGACTCCAACTTGTTTGTCAGTAGCTTATTTTTGATAATAGTATTACTTAATATTACATTTCACATACCATACTAAGTAGTATTACTTAATATTATATACCACATACATATTAGACATATTATATACATAATAGTAACATTTATTTTCATAATAAAAGTCCATTTTAAGAGCCTAAAACCATTCAGTAAGTGATGGGGCAAACTCAAGTCTGTCTCCAAAGCTTGTTCATTCTAAAATCTGCAATAGTATCCACTCTTTCCTTATCTTATTGAAAGAATTTAAATCACAACTCTTAAAGTGAAAGTAATATTGAATCTGGCCTTTAATTGACAACTTAAAAGTATGAAATAGATAATATTTTTTAACTTGGGTTATTTGATACCTGAAGTTTCTAACCAGAAGTGAAGTGATTGCTATTGTTGCTTGGGGACAGAAATTAAGGCTTTAAATCTAATTGCCACTATTACTATTTTACATTTTAAAAGAAAAATAAGTATGTATGGTATATTACGTGTGCTTATTTTTATAGTTCACATTGATACAAGCTCAGAAGGGTCATCTCAGAGTTCACTCTCACCTATAGCCGTCAGTGGAAATCATTCAATCAGTACAGTTATACCAAGACGAAGTCAAAGGATTGCAGGCAAAAAAGTTTGCAGGTAATTTATTCAGAACATTCTGTTTTATTGAATATGTATGTGGTGTATATCTATATCTATATCTGTATATATTTAATAAAATATTTTATTCTACCAAGAATCAGAATTTGAATCAATAATTTTAAATATCCCTTCTGCCTTTATAGTCTTGTTAATCAAATACCTACCACAGAAAGATTCCTAATTTGAGTTCACTTTACTTGCTCAAAATCCTATATTATGTTGATGGTATAGTTTTAAAACATTCTGTTTAAAAACCATTAGTTTGGTGGCGCCTGTGGCTGAAAGGAGTAGGGTGCTGGCCCCATATACCAGAGGTGGTGGGTTTAAACTCAGCCCCGGCCAAACATTGCAAAAAAAAAACATTAGTCTATTCTTTCTTCTGATCAGTTACTGGCAGTATGATCTACTGTGAACTGTCTTAAATTTCATTTGTAAGAATTTCTCTGGTTTTATACCATAAACTGACATTTTTGATTTTACTCTTTTCAGGGTAGAATCAGGAAAAGCAGGCTGCTTCTCTCCTAAAATTAGTCGTAAAGAAAAGGTTCGAAGATCTCTTCGTTTGAAATTTAGTCTAGGGAAAAATAGCAGAGATGTAGTAAGTATCTTCTATTTCATTGATCTGTTTATAATACTATAGAATTGACACAAAAGACCCTCCTGACCCTGCCTCCTCTCTAGCTACTATTCCATTCTCTTAATACCAAACTATGTCTCTAGTTCCTCTTGTTCTACTGTGCTTAAATCAATTCCAGTCAGACTTTGCTCCCAATACTCTACTGGAACTGCTCTCATCAACGTCACCCATGGATTCAGTAGTGCTCAAACCAGTGGTCAAATTATCAAACCACTTTGTCCTCTTTGATATACTTTCCTTTCTTTTCTTTTCTGTCTCCACTCACTCAAGATGGTCACCAGCTATAAACATTATTGCATTATTGACAGGCTCAGTTTCCCATCTGAAATCCCTGGGATCAGAAGTGTTTCAGATTTCATTCAGATTTTTTTTTTTTTTGGATTTTGGAATATTTTCATTGTACATACCAGTTGCGCATCCTTAATCTGAAAATCTGAAATGCTCCAATGAACATTTTATTTGAGCATTGTGTCAGTGCTCAAAGTTTTGGGTTTTGGGGTGTTTTAGATTTAGTTTTTTCAGACATGGAATGTTCAACTTGTGTTTACTCAAAACTTCCAAGTTTAAGTTCTCCATCCCAAAAGGATCTCCTTTCTTTCTTTCTTTCTTTCCTTTCTTTCTTTCTTGTTGCCTTCAGTAGAGTGCCGTGGAACCATAGCTCACAGCAACCTCAAACTCTTGGGTTTAAGCGATTCTCTTGCATCAGCCTCCCAAGTAGCTGGGACTACAGGTGCCTGCCACAATACCCGGCTATTTTTTTGTTGTACTTGTCATTGTTTTAAGCACACCCAGGCCAGTTTCGAACCCACCAGCCCCAACGTATGTGGTCGGTGTCCTAAACACTGAGCCCGGGCACCAAGCCCAATTATCCTTTAAAAACTCAAGAAGTTAGGTCCTCTCATTTTTCTGCTCAGAACCTCCAGTGACAACTCATTTCACTCTGAATAAAAGCCACAGTTCTCAGATAGAGCTGTAAGGTCTGATCTACTCCCAGGCTGCCTTTTCAATCCTTGCTCTTATCCCCATTGTGCTCTCTGCTTCAGTCACTCTGACCTCCTCGCTGTGTGTGATTATGCCAAATTCTGCTATAGCCTCGGAGATTACACTGGCATTTTTCTCTCCCTGTAGTGCTCCTTCCCCATTAAATCTTCATAGCTCATGCCCTTTTTGTGCTTTCTCTCAAATCATCTAATCATCCTATTTAAAATTGCACCCTAACCCTTCACCATTCCATATCCTTCTTACCCAGTTTTACTTTTCACCTTGTATATTGTATTTATATAACATAATTTGTTGTTTATCTTATTTTGGTCTAAGTCTCCCATCAAAATAGAAAGCAATAAGGGTAGGGTTTTGATCTGGGTTTTTTATTTTCAATGATGTGAACAGGCCCTGACACAGTGTCAGCACAAGACAAAATTTTTTAAATTAATGAATATGCAAAGATGTTTTTATTTTTCAACTAGTAGTTAAGTCAGATAAATGATTATAATTTTCATTAGTAAGCAAGAATATTTGTATTTGTTATAAAATTATTGCCCAATTATATGTGCCTTTTAAAATCAGTTGTAGATTTTGATTATTACAAAAAATTTACTTTGTCTTAGTATTTTCAATTAACTAGGTGTATTTCCTAACCACAGCTTTTCAATTTTCCTTTTCTGTGCAGAATGGGTGTTCTGGTGTCAATAGATGTGAAAATGTTGGTCGGCGACTTGCAAATCAACAAAGTTTAAAAAACAGAATTGAATCTGTAAAAGCAGGTCTGCTTTTTAGTCCAGATGTTGATGAAAGGTTACCAAAGAAAGGTACATTTACATGATACTGTTAGAGTTTTACTCAAAAATCCTGCTTCAGCTGCATTTTTTTAATGGTAAAATATATTAAGTACTTTATTTTCTAGAAATTAAAAATTCATGTTTGAATAGTAAAAAATTTGAATTCCTATTAACAGTTGGAAAATTCTTATACATGTAAATATAAAAATGACTGACATTTTATGTTAAAAATTATTTCTTTTAACACAAATCTTTAATTTATTGGACTGCATAGTGCTTTTATTTGTCATATGTTTCAATAATATTTTAAAACATTTGGATACAAAGGATTAAAAGCACTGAACTACTTTATTTTAGGTTCAAAAAAGATCAGTCAGTCTGAGGAAAATTTATTAACTCCCAAGCGACTAGATGGAAGAAATTACCGGATGTCTTGGACAGGACCTAGTAATTCAAGTTTTCAAGAAGTAGATGCAAACGAAGCTTCTTTAATAGTTGAAAATCTTGAGATAGAAAACTCTTCTTTGGAGCCTGATATTACGGTCGAAAAGTCACCTGCTACTTCATGTGAACTTACTCCCTCCAGTGTACACTGTAAATATAACAGCAACATAATGAGAAGCTCCCTTAGTGGGAGTGAAAGTAACTTGACCACAGAGACTTTGGTGAAAATTCAGAAAGCATTTTCTGAATCTGGAAGTAATCTTCATGGATTGATAAATCATAGGCAATCATCAATAACTAATATGGGGAAAGTAAAATTAAATGAAACATCTTACATAGAATATAGCCCAGAAAAAAATCTATTTGAAACCAATGATTTGACTATAATAGAATCAAAGGGAAACTATAACCACCACACCGGTGAAGATGAACATCGTATTTCAGAAGGAGAGTTTCCATCACATCAAACTCAAAAATTTGATAGCAAAGCAGCTATAAATTGTTACTCAACTCAGGTGAAAGTGGAACATGAAAAAGACATTTGTTCAAATATACCCAAAGATTCTTTCAACAAGCAAGAATTCTCCAGTGACAAACAAATAAAGAAACAGCCATCTCCAAGGGGCAAACTAAATCCTGAATCAAAGGAGAATGAGAATATGATTGAAGAGAACTCTCTGAAATGCACAGCTTCTACAGAGGAGGCGGCTAGATCCTTTTCCTCGCAGCAGAGTACACATATTATAACAAACTTGTCAAAACCTAGGCTTATGAGAATTGCTAAACAGCAGTCACTGGTAGAAACGTGTGATAAAACTGTTCCTGAAAGTTTACAAATGACAGAACATGGGAAGGTTTCAGATCACATACAGTGGTTTAACAAGCTTTCTTTAAATGAATCAAATAGAGCAAAAGTTAAGTCACCTCTTAAGTTCCAGCGTACTCCTGTCCGTCAGTCTGTCAGAAGAATTAATTCTTTATTAGAAGGTAGCAGACAACCTGTAAGGCAGAAGTTGGTGAGTCGTGGTGATGCTTCTTCTCCTCTGGTTAAATCTGTAAGCTGTGACAGTGCTCTTCCCTCTTGTATAGAAAATACATCCAGAGACTCCTTTGCTTTATGTACCAAATCATGTCCTAAAGAACAGAAGTCTACATCATGTGAACAGACAAATGTTGATGCAATTTCAAAATCAAGCATCGAGTTAACTTCTAAATTTTTCTTAAAGAGCAAGAGACACCCAAATTCATTGAATGCTTCTCTTGGGTCTGCTCAAGTATGTGAACAGGAAGTTTTATCTGATGGCCGAATTAAGTTTCCGTTGGATGACCTAACTAATCATGACATAGTGAAATCTGTTAGAAATGATAATATGAGCTTTTCTTCTGGGATAAGTAACAGGGTCCTTAGGAAACCATCAGAAAGAGAAAGGGTTTGGTATAAAGGTTCTCCAAAAAATCCTATTGGAAAAGCTCAACTACTACCAACAAGTAAACCTGTAGACTTGTAATGGGTAATACTTGTCGTTAATGTAAATAAAGTGAACAATTGATGATATGACTTGCAGAATAATACATGTGTTAATTTGTAGCTCAGGGTGACTATTAAGCAATAGATTTTCTCTGAAACATCTTCACTTCATAAGCAACATGGATTTCTGTACTTGTACAAATAACTACCCCTGTATTTGTCTTAATTATGGCAGTATTTGAACTTTAATTTTAGACTTTACCTTCTTAAAGAAATGGTTGTCTAGCTTTACAGGAGATTAATTTTTGAAGACTGCATGATTTTTATGTGTGATAGGAAGAGCAGAACAAGTTGTGCCCATTTCCTGTTCCTCCAACTCAGAAAAGATTTCTAAATGAATTTGTAGTGTGTAAAAGGAAGAGATAAACCCTGCAAATCTTATGTTGTCGATTATGTTAATCTGTGTTGTCTTCACTGAAATCCCTGGGAATTAATTTGCTTCAGTAGCATTCTAATTATTATTATTTGGGGCAGAGTGATTTGGTTTCTGTCGCCTATAGATGTGCCATATGTTCACTTGAACTGAGAACAATGGCTAAGGCTGAGTAATGACTAAAGTGTGCTCATGTATTACGATGTAGAAGTAATTGATGACTTTTAAGCCATAATTTGTTTTTAAAGATAATTTGCACAAATATGTCTGTATCTGTTTTGTCCAATGCAGAAATGGAAGTTATTTAAAGAAGAATGATTAAACTTGAAAAAGATTGAATCAAGGTGTTTTCTTACATGTGGATGCTTGGTTTTTAGAATAGTTGATGCACCTCTGTACATTTTACTTGGATAAAAACCTATGATGATTTTTCTTGTGTATAAATGTTATTTATTTAACATAGACATTAAAAGTAACCTGGAAATTACTTGCCTGAGGCTCTAATGAAATTCAAAGTGCTATTTAGAACATGCACCAAATTGGCAAGCAAATCTGCCTAAATTTACATCTTAAATTGTTATAAATTACGAATTGCTAAAGAAAGAGTATTATGAACAGTAGACCGTATTCTCTAGGGTTTGGAGGAAGTAATAGGCAGAGTCGACCACTACAGATGGTTTTGCTCGTCATTTGTTAGAATGCCATGTTTAGGCATTGGAGCAGATTGGAGCAGTGGTGCACACGACTCTGAACCAGCAGACTCACGGTGTGTGTATGGATGGGGAATTTCAAGTCATGAAATGTTTTCATTACCAAGCTCTACTTGATGCCAGTACATCTGTTTTATTTCAAAGCTATTTCCTGTTTCTGTACTCTTGTATTACCTGGGAATCAGTTTCTTTCTCAGAACAAGTAGTTAACTTATATAAAGACTATAAATCTAAAGATAGACACAGCTGATACCAAGTAGCTTTATAAGATAGCCTGGATATGCATTTCATATGTTTATGGTATTTCTGATTTTAGGTAGAGATAACATCCATGCACTCTAAAATATATATTGTCTGGTATAAACATTTTTTTTTTAACTTCACTTTTGAATTTTTTTTTTTTTAAGAGACAGAGCCGAGTGCTATGGCATCACAGCTCACAGCAACCTCCAACTCCTGGGCTTACGCACTTCTCTTGTCTCAGCCTCCCGAGTAGCAGGGACTACAGGCGCCCGGCTATTTTTTATTGCAGTTTGGCTGGGGGAGGGTTTGAACCTGCCACCTTCGATATATGGGGCTGGCACCCTACTCACTGAGCCATAGGCGCCACCCCACTTTTGAATCTTTAAAAATATTTTATATCCACAGTGAAGGATAAAATGTTTATTTGGAAGACTAACTCAGGAGGAAGGAGATAGGAGGTTAACTTTAAAAATCACCTAAATGAGTGGCTTTACTGAGGGTTGAATCAATAATGAAAAATGTTTAGTTTTTTAAAACAAACTTCCCACACATTACTCCCATTTTTTTTTTTAGCTAAAAGCTGCAATACAGAGTATATAGGAATATGAAAATGAATAGCTTGGAGGCATGGTAATTAGAGAATCAAGAAAGTCGAGTTCTAGACTTGATTTAACCTGTTTTCATTTTTTTATACAAAATGGAGATAATTTTGCAGACTTTATTGGATATTTGATCAAATGATATACAAATCTTACAAAGTCAAAAGTGCAACATGTGCAGTAACTTCAAAGATTCTTTTGACTTTTATAAGTTAAAATCTATAATTGATTTGGTTATTTTATAAGCAACAAACTGCAATTTACTACATACTGCTTGGTCACATTCTATAATCACTAAGGTTTAGTATAGAATTTAATAATTATCAAGTCCAGGATATGTATGTTTTGTTTTTAATATGCCAAATTCATACGAAGCATAGGCATTTTGGTGTATTTCAAATTTCCAATCAACACAAAAGCAGTAAATCATAGTAACTTCATTTTTTCCAAGCATAAAGTGAAGCTAATACTGATTAATGCTGAAGTGTTAATCAGAAAGAAAATGTCTCATTATGCATCAGTAATGTTAAGCCAGGTGTGGTGGCTCATGCCTGTAATCTTAACGTTTTAGGAGGCTGAAGTAGGATTGTTTGAGGTCAGGGTAAGTTTAAGACAAGCTGAGCAGCATAGCAAAACCTTGTTGCTATACAATATTTTAAAACTTAGCTGAGGTGGGCACCAATAGTTATAGCTACTCAAGAAACTGAGCAGGAGGATGGCTTTAGCCTGGGAGTTGAAGTAAGCTATGGTGATACCACTGCACTCTAGCCCAGGCAACAGAATAAAAATCCTTGTTTCAAAAAGTAATAAATAGAAATTAAACCTCAGCAGGTCTGTGAGTTGTTGTCCTTTTGACTTCGCATGTACTGAAGCAAAGGGCATAAATACTCTTTTGCATTATGAAAGAAAGAGTATTTATGGAAGAAAAAGCACTGAGAGGGAGGCTTGGCTTTAAAGCAAAAGGCCATGTGTCTCATGAGTGAATTTTGCCAGCTTCTATTCATTGCTTAAAATTGCTGTAGATGATAGTGGATTTGCTATATAAAAGTAAGATAAAGAGATCTAGATCCTAACTTCACTAAGTTAATTATTCTCAGACTCCCCCAGATACTACTCATGCCTGGCCTTTTTTAAAATTGAAAAAAACCCACCATCCCTAGTCTCTATGCTATAAATTTGCAGCACTGTATGCATTGTATTTTGGTACAATGTAATTACATTTTAATTTTTGTATTTGGAACAAGTTCCAAATGTTCAAGCGTGCACATGGTAGGTCTTCCATAAACCCTCTTAATTAACAGAAAATAATTCTGGGTGCTTGGACACATTTCTGCAATATTCTGGGAATACAGTTTCTCTTTGGGCCGAAGTAGAATTTCACTTGATAGTTGCTGTGGAAGTTTGGAAATAACACTCAGACCCAATATTCTTTAAGTTTTCAAGTTTAGCGCTTTAACAGAAGCTTGTATTAAATATCCCCGTAGTTTTCCTGCTCAGTAACAGGGCTCCTGAAAGCAGTATATACCTTATCATAGCCACCATTAAGACCTCACTTAGAACTTCATCTTTTGCTTCCCTCCTACCTAATTCATTGCCTCTTCCCTCTTCGAGCTAAAACACTTAAAAAAAAAAATAATAACTGCCCTATTCTACAGGGTGGCACAGTTAACGGCGTTTATAATAGCGATTGGGCGCTCTGTATTTGCTTGAGATTGAGAAAGGAGCTGAATGACTTTCATGGAGGTCGGTGGAGAACATTCTCTAGGCAGTTTCATAGTCATGAGGTTTGTACGTAAAGTGCGTGGGTTGATGAGAGGCACAGGCATCTGGGATGCTTTCCCGGGAGTCCGGGGTGTGCGACTTCCACCTGCTGGAGGAGGGGCCGGGGCGGAGCTAAGATGGGAGGGAGGTGACGCAGGAGCTATCCAGCTCGCTTAGCTCCCGCCCCGACCCCCACCGAGGCCCAGACTGCCTCGGGCTGCCGCTTGGTGAGTATGCACAGATGCCGGCTCGGCCTCTAGCCACCCACCCGAGATTTGCGGGTCCTTCGGTATGGGGGAGGGGAGAGCATCCTGCTAAAATCCTTGAGCTGGAGTCAGACAAAGGATAGGTGGGAGATTAGGTTTGCTATAAGTAAGGGGAAAGGAATATAGAGGAAGGAGATTGAGTAGTTCTTCAAATCAATGGCGTTGGCTGGGGTGGACGTGAAACAGACACCCTGAATTCCCAGTGGACAAGGGAAGCATGGAAATGGATGGAAAGATTGGTGTCTGCCTCTCGCCTTTTCCATCAGAATTTCAGACTTTGCTGTTGCAACAAAGAGCTGATCTCAGCTCTTTGGGGAGGAAGGTTTTATATCTAGTACTGGCTGGAAAAAGCCTTTCCTTTGTAGAAAAAGAAATTGGAGTGTATAAATATTTCGGTTTCCAAAAAGAAAATCCACCGTTTTGCCTCCTCCCACCCCCAGTAGAATGACCCAAACAAGGGTTTGCAAGGCTGCTGCCAGAAGCATCCATCTTAAACAGGTGAAGCAACTGCAGGGGAGCTGCATGAATATCGTCCCCTCATTCTAAAGGCATATCCATAGAAGCCATCATTTAGCACAGGTTGACTCCCCAGACCGGTTTTCTCCCTATCTTTTCTCTCATTGCTACTGTCTCCTCAAATTCTAACCCCCAGAATTGTAAGGCAGTATTACCGACAGGAGTAGCAATATTACTTTTACGTGTATTCACACGCTTATCCCTATGACAACCCTATAAGGTAGATGCTGTTATTTTTCCCTTTCTGCAGAAGAGAAAGCTGAAGCACTCAGCCAAGGAAGGTCAATCAGGTAACTGGTGGCTGAGCACGCATTCCTCACCTAGCCCACTAGATTGCAGGGCTGACACTAAGCTGCCTGTTTCCATTCCCCTCAGGATCTTACATACAGATGTGTTTGCTAAGCTCAGATGTTCCGTGCCACCACTTCTAACCTTTCTGTGCTTCTTTATCATTTGTGTTCTCCCGACTCCCTCCTGATAGCCTATCCTTCCCCGAAACTGCCAAAACTCAAGATGTCACCATCTCGCTTTCTCAAAAATGAAGGAAATTTTGGTTTGTTTTAGTAGGAGAGGGAAAGAGCGGTGAAGTGAGGGGTAATGCAGAAATTTCAGGGAGCTGTAGGGAGGAGACTCTATGAGAGAGAACTGCCCAGAATGCAAATAGAGGGAATTGGGCCCCTCTTCCTGTTGGTTTCTTTAAGCCCTTCCCACACGGATGTTCTGCTTAGCATGGACACCTCTAAGGACTTTTCTTTGTGATCCCTCTCTGGCTGGTCTATGAACTACAACCTGAAGTGGTTACACGATTGCATCATCGCAATTGCCAACTGTGGCCAATCGATGTAAGTTTGGTCTTTTCTCTGTAGGTTAAGAATGGTCTCCGGGATGGTTTCCACCATGCTGTCTGGCCTACTGTTTGGGCTGGCTTTTGGATGGACCCCAGCATTTGCTTATAACCCACGAACCCCTGACCGGGTCTCAGAAACAGACATCCAGAGGCTGCTCCATGGCGTTATGGAGCAGCTGGGCATTGCTAGGCCTCGGGTGGAGTATCCAGCTCACCAGGCCATGAATCTTGTGGGCCCACAGAGCATTGAAGGTATTTACTGTGTTCTGATGGTTTTAAGTTTCCTTCAGTATTTTTCTATATATAATTATGTATTATAATTAATACATTCTTAAAATACTCTGCTTCCTCTGTTTTCCCTTTTGCCCTAATCTATACAGTGTAACATACACGAGCCCACAATGAGAATATAAGTCCTGTGAAATCAGGGACCTTATCTACCTAATTCACAGCTGTAACCCTCGCACCTAGCACAAAGTCGAGTTTATGTAATAGTTGCTCAGTTAATATTTGTTGAAAGGATGAAGGAGCATCTAATTTAAGATCTTCAAAATGTAGAACATACAGGATCTGACTTGATTTTTAAGAATGACTCTAATACACCCACGAGGGGCCAAAAGAGGTACTGACAAAGGAGTTCATGCCATAAAGTTTTAGAAATATTTAGACATGTAATTTTTTAAAATTATAAATTAAGAATAATTGAATTGTTTTAGGGTGGCAAGACCATTTCCGCTTTGAATTTTTCCAAGTTTCTAAGTTTCCAAGTGCGGTCATAAGACTTTTACTGGAAAGCAGGCTGGGCTTGGTGGCTCGTGCTTATAATCCTAGCTCTTTGGGAGGCTAAGTGGGAGGATTGTTTGAGGCCAGGAGTTTAACACTACATTGGGAAATATAGCAAGACCTTGTTTCTATGAAAAAATTAAAAAATTAGCATGGTGATGTGCACCTGTAGTCACTTAAGCCCAGGAGTTCAGGGCTGTAGTGAACTATGATCACACCACTACACTCCAGCCTGGATGACGGAATAAGACTCTGCCTCAAAGGAAAACGAGACGAAAAGAGAAAGAAAGCTGTACTCTCTTTGTTGGTTGTTTAGTGATATATTTATAAAGAAAATCTGGCTCCTCCTAGCTGGTGATGTAGCATCAGACAGGGGTTTTATTTCCATGCTTTGCTTTCTGTCTTCTCTGATTCTGAATGGTCTTCCCTGAGGTGGGATCCTAACGAGGGCATGGTTAACTTAGGTTAAACACGAGGAGCATTTCCTTACAGATCAAGTGCTTGCCCATCAAAGTGGGTCCTAAAGAAAACAGAATTATCTCAAAACATACATCTAATGAATGTTATTTTTTCCTTATGGATTGATTATGCATAATTTTGCCTGAATCTGTGACTTCCCTAAGAGGTCTATCAGCCCTCAGATTTCTATGAATGCCAGGAATATTGTCAATGTCTGACTCTTGTTTCTGTCTTGTTAGGCATAGTTTCAAGCCCCAGAGAGTAAAACTAGCCCTGTGAGGTTGTCGAGGTGAAACCAAATGTCACCCTAAATAGCGGATTAACACAAATGATTTGAACAGCAAGCATAAACACCTAGCACAGGGCTTGAATAGAACAAATCAGACAGGACTTCCTGTCATTTCTTTTTGGAAAAATCTATATTCTCAGCACCTGCTACCCATAACCCACACACACCTACCCATTTCAGACCAGCTCTTTTGAGACAGTAAAGGTCTGCCCTCTTAACACAAGAAGGACTTGGTTATTCACCCCAGCTATTGTCATGGAGAAGGCTGTCTGAATTTCTATTAATACCTGAGGCCTGATCAGCTGTGCTGGAGAGAAACAGCTCCTCCCCGGCATCAAAAGCCTGTGTTTACCCAGAGCCTCATTTTATTCCCTCAGCAGCCAAGTGCTGCGCTTAGCACCCTCTACAAATCAGGCACTCAGCAGGGGGCTGGGTTCTGCCCTAAAACGTTCACAGTCTGAGGTGAGGAAAGGAGAATAGAAAAATAAAAGGTGCATCCCAGGGAGTATTTTGATATCTGCCAGGGAAGTGGAATAGAAGTCATTCAGTCTGCTTGGGAGTGGGCATAGGTGGCTGTAGGGAAAGGCTTCGAAACATTTGACCTGGGTTTTGCAGTTTGAACAGGAATTCATCAAGGAACCATAAGTAAGAAGACATGGAGGTATTAAAGGCATGAATTAGGGTAGTTCATTATTAACTTTGGGGTAATGTTAACAGAGCAATCTTAACTCTCCCGCTCAGTGTCTGTGGAAGGGGTGAACCCTGACTTGTGTTTTGTTTTTCGATTACTATGTGACAGACTACCATGAATTTAGTGATTTAACACAACACTCACTTATTATTTCTGTCCACTGGTCAGCAGCTCAGCATGGGTTAGCCATTTACCCTCTGCTCAGAGTCGCGTCAGACTGAAGTCAGGTGTTGACAAGAGATGCCATCAGTGCTGCAGCCTGGGGTCCGAGTCCACCTCTTTAAGGTTGTTGGCAGAGTCCAGTTTCTTGCATCATGGGACTGAGGTCCTCTTTTTCTCACTTGCTGTAGGCTGGCTGGGTCCCCTCTTGGCATTTAAAGGCCATCCTCAGGCTGTAAGCCACATGTCCTTCCAGTCTGCTAAATATAATACAGTATTGTCCCTCATCACCTTTGTCGTATAACAAGGAAGCCATGTCCTCTTATATTAACGAGTCCCCTCCCCCTTCCTCAAAGGCAGAAGATTAATCAGGGCCCAACAGGGGGAAATCTTGGGAGTCATCTTAGAATTTTGCCTGTTACAGCTTGGATGAAAACTAACAGAGAAAAAGTAGTCCAGAGACATTGGGGAAAAAGAAACAAAATAAGATGCCTGGATTTTTCCCAGTCCCGGACCTTGATATGTAATTTATTGAGTGATCCAATATTTACTCATATAAGCAAGTTTTCAGAGGATGATCAGAAGTTCAATTTTGCACATATTAATTTTTTTTTTTTTTTTTGTAGAGACAGAGTCTCACTTTATCGCCCACGGTGGAGTGCCCTGGTGTCACACAGCTCACAGCAACCTCCAGCTCCTGGGCTTAGGCCATTCTCTTGCCTCAGCCTCCCGAGTAGCTGGGACCACAGGTGCCCACCACAACACCTGGCTATTTTTTTGTTGCAGTTTGGCCGGGGTCAGGTTCGAACCCGCCACCCTCGGTATATGGGGTGGGTCCCCTACCCACTTGAGCCACAGGTGCCGCCCTGCACATATTAATTTTGAGATGACTTTAGACTGTTCTATTCCATGCTAATGTACCAACTGTCCCTGCCTTCATCCTACTCAACCTGTTAGCAGTATGCAGCACACTTCTTAAAACCCTTTCCTTCTTGCTTTTGGTGCAAGCTGCCAAGATACACCAGGATGGCACCCTTTGGGCTTTACTCCTTTCCTTTTCCCCTTTAACTGTTTCTTAGATTCATTTGCAGGTTTCTCCTCCTCTCATGCAGCCTTTAAATGTTAAGTTCCCCAGGACTCATTTAGGTTCACTTCTTTTATTCTTTTCAATTCTCCATCTAGACGATCTCATTTATTCCTTTGGCTCTAAATCCATGTCTTGGCTGATGACTCCAATATTTATATTTTCAACCTAAACTTCTTTCTTGTATATCCATAGGCTTACATGAATTATTTAATTGCCACGTTTCAACTCTGGTTTCTTTCCCCACCACCTTCCCCAACCTGTTTACGTCAGCCTTTTTCTGTATAAATGAACATTGCCACCGCATAGCCATATATGCAAGCTACACACATGGAGTAATCCTGGATGATGTTTTTCATCACGCATTAGAGTTATAAGCGATTTATTTCATTTTTGTCATATGCAGTTTGCTTCCTCTCTTTAGCTGAACCCCAAGCAGGATACCAGGATACTTTTGTGACTGGTATGAATTTCTGAAATTTTCTCCTAACTCATCCTTCTCTTCTACTCTTGGTTTGTTACCAGTTGTTCTCCACAGAAAAGGTAGAGTTAAACCTTAAGAATTTTTTTTTTTTTTTTTTTGAGACAGAGCCTCAAGCTGTCACCCTGGAGAGAGTGCTGTGGCATCACAGTTCACAGCAACCCCCAATTCCTGGGCTCAAGTGATTCTCCTGCCTCCACCTCCCAAGTAGCTGGGACCACAGGCGCCTGCCACAGCGCCCGGCCATTTTTTGGTTGCAGCCGTCATTGTTGTTTGGCGGGCCCGGGCTGGATTCGAACCTGCCAGCTCAGGTGTACGTGGCTGGCGCCTTAGCCTGTTGAGCCACAGGCGCCGAGCCA
>CAUYRH010180758.1:0-20788 GCA_963574655.1 Perodicticus potto
GAGGAACACAAATGTCTAACGCTGTAATCAGATAAATGAAGTGAAGGCTATGTTGATTAGTAGGATGTAAGCACTCCAATTTGTACAAATAATCAACACATTGAATCCCATAATGGCATAAATGTATTCATGATCTATGTACAAATGACTTAATTAAAAAAAAAAATCCAATCTATGCCCTGACCCCAGGATACAAAGGAGGGAAAGAGAACAAAGGAAGATAGCATTGTTTCTCTGTGTATAAATATATGTAGCATTGAAGGGGTTTCGGGTCACCCAATGAAGGATCTTGGTGAGAGGAATGAAGAGGCTTGAAACAAAGTCTATGTCAAGGATGGAAGAACTCTGGGAGGAGCCCTCCTGGTCTGTATTTATTATCACAAAGCAGGAAAAAGTAGTTAAAAGTTACTTATCAGACATCAGCACTAAAAAGGGGGAACATGGAAAGTGTCAGACAGAATGTCTCCAATTTGTTTTTGCAAAATCTCAGGCCTTAAGCAAGACCTCTGCCTCTAGCCTCAAGAGACTTTTGGAATCTAGAGAATCTTTACCATACCCAGTAGGCCTGGTATTGCCACACCTCACAAAGACATTCTCCCTTAGAGGCCAGTTTTCTTGTCTCCAACTCATACACAACTCACATGCCATTCTCATGATTCTCCAGGTCTCTCAAACAAGAAGTGAGTCTTATGGTAAAAATCTGGTCTTAGTTTCCCCTACAGAGTATGATGCCAAAGTGGATAAGTAGAAAAAAGAAAGAGAAAGACAAGGAAAGGTTTGCATTTTTTTTTAACTAAGTGACTTCTGAAAGATAAAGTAAAACCTCAATTTAAAAAGATGTCAGTATTAATTTGCCAAATTAATACTTTTATTCTTAAGTTAACACTAAACTCAATGAGAAATTAAATGAATTTTCATTCAAGGGTTCCAAATACACGAGAGAAAGAGAAAGCAAAGTTGGGCAGAAGAGTCAAACAGAAAACTTAAATTGAACAAGCCTAAAGAGCTGTTATATTAAAGGAGGGAAAACCAATTCCGCTGGCTTTTATACTTGCAAAACAAACAAACAAAAAACGCAGGTTAGGGGGAGTAGAATCTATTGTATACGAAATGAGAATTATTCACACACATTGCTATTTAGGATGAAGAAAGCAGATGCATTTTACACATGGAATATTTAAAAAACAATGAACTTACTTGCTTTTCCCTTTGTATACTGTAGCATAAGATCCTTCCCCTAGCTTTTCCAGTTTTTCATATGAGTCAGCTTTTCCAAATTTCGGACTTGTTGGCTAAAAGTGGAACAGAGGGTAAACAAAACATATTGTATCAAATTAATTAACAATAAATATCCTGATTTTGCTGAGAATGTACAGATTCTTTGTAAACTTTTAAGCAATTTTTTCTAATACATTTATTTTTAAAAACAACATAATACACAGGGTACAAAACTCAAAAAAATGCAAGTAAACACAATGTAGAAATAAATCTACCCATAATCTAACTAGAGAACCACTCTTAGGATTTTGACATCTCTTTCTTCCAGTGCTACCTATAGGCTGATAATTGCTTTTTTGCATAAATGGGATTATACAATATACCCTATTTTGTAACCTACTATTTTTTACTTGCTTAATATACTATGAACACTTCCATGATATTATACAATCTTTTAAATTAAGAGCTGATAAACCGTGACCCATGGGGTTAAGTCTAGCCTGCCACCTGGTTTTTGTAAATCTTGAAATCTTGGAATGATTTTTCCTCTTTTTTTAATGGTGGGGAGGTATATAAAAAAGAATAAAATTTTATAATATGTGAAAATTACATAAAAATCAAATTTCAGTGTCCATAAAGTTTTACTGGAAAACAGTCATCTCTCACTTGCATACTAACTCACGGCTTTCCAGCCACGACAAGTTAAAGTCACAACACGATATACCCAACACATCTTTCAGGAATCCTCAACATTTTTGTTATATATCAACACTCAGTTTTGTTTTCCATTTCTGGTTCTAATTTATTATTTTTGTAAAATACAGTTTCATCACTGTTTTGGATGGGATGGAGGTAATATAGCCGATATAGCCGATAAAGTTGAAAATAGTTACCATCTACTCCTGTTTTAAATCGTAATTATGTAATATTCAATCATATAAAGATATTTCTCCAATATCTTTTAGTGATGCTCCAAACAAATAATGAAAGATGTATCATTCAGATATCAATAATACAAATAAAATGGAACTCTTCGGTATATATAAAGCAATCCTTAAGGTTTAGCTGCCACAAAATAACTCTTCCTTAAGACAAGGATTTGATCAAGGTAAAAAGCTTTTTCACAGCTAAGAGTACCACAAACAAAGCAAAAAGCCCTCAGAATGGGAGAAGAATTTTGAATGATATGAATCTGACAAAGGCCTGATAACTAGAATCTACAGAGAAAACTAATTAAATAAGAAAAGAACAAATAATCCCTTCTATAAGTAGGCAAGATACTTGAACAGAAACTTCTCCAAAGATGACAAACTGCCAACAAACACATGGAAAAAAGCTTGTTTTTAAACATCAGAGAAATGCAAATCAAAACTACTCGAAGATATCACCTAATTCCAGTAAGATTAGCCCATATTAAAAGACCCAAAACTGCAGAGGCTGGCATGGATGTGAAGAGAAGGGAACACTTTTACACTGCTGCTGAAATTGCAAACTAATACACCCTTTTTGGAAAGAAATATGGAGAATTCTTAAAGAGCTAAAAGTAGACCTTACATTTGATCCTACGATTTCATTAGTAGGCATCTACCCAAAAGAACTAAAATCATTTTACCAAAAAGACATTTCCACCATAATGTTTACTGCAGCTCAATTTATAATTGCCAAGTCACGGAAGCAGCCCAAATGCCCATCAACCCATAAATGGATCAAGAAACTGTGGTGTATGTACACCATGGAATACTATTCAGCCATCAAAGAAGATGGACACTTTATATCTTTTACATTTACCTGGATGAAGCTGAAACACATTGTTCTGGTAAAGTACCACAAGAATGGAAAAATAAACATCCAATGTACTCAATACTAATGTGAAACCAATATATGAATAATTACACGCACGTATGAACAATAAAACACAAATATAGCCTAGTACAGGGGAGCTGTGAGGGGAAAGGAGGAGAAGGGAGGATGACTGGCAGGAGGAGGAGGGTGTGTGCACATTGTAGGGGTATGCAACATGCTCCCCGGGTGAGGGGCTCTTTTACAACTGGAAGTATCCCCTGGATATGAGAACAAGGTAATCTAAAAATCTGCACCTTCCTAATAATGTGAAATAAATTTAAAAGTAAATAAAGTCCATGTGAACAACTGGGGGAGAGGAGGTCAAACTCTCACTCTTTTATGGTGATATAATCCTATACTTACAAAAACCCAAAGACTCAACTATAAGACTCCTGGTAGTGATCAAGAAATACAGCAATGTCTCAGGGTATAAAATCACTATCCCCAAATCAGTAGCCTTTGTATACACCAATAACAATCAAGTTGAAAAGCAAACCAAGGACACAATACCCTTCACAATAGCTTCAAAGAAAATCAAATACTTAGGAATATACCTAACAAAGAAGGTGAAGGACCTCTTCAAAGAGAATTATGAAACCCTAAGAAAAAAATAGCCAAAGATATTAACAAATGGAAGAACATACCATGCTCACGGCTGAGAAGAATCAACATTGTTAAAATATCTACATTATCCAAAGCAATCTACAGATTCAATGCAATCCCCATTAAAATACCAACACTATACTTTCGAGAAATGGAAAAAACAGTTCTTCATTTCATAGGGAACCAGAAAAAACCCTGTATAGCCAAGGCAATTCTTAGTAATAAAAACAAAGTCAGAGACATCACTCTACCAGACTTCAAGTTAAATACAAGTCCACAGTTATGAAAATAGCATGGTATTGGCACAAAATAATAGAGACATAAATATATGGAACAGAATCCAAAACCAAGAGATGAAAACAATCTCTTATTGCCCTCTGATCATTGATAAATCAAACAAAAGCATACACTGGGGGAAAGAAGTCCTATTCAACAAATGGTACTGGGAGAACTGGCTAATGACATGTAAAAGACTGAAACTGGAACTGCACCTTTCACCACTTACAAAAGTCAGTTCAAATGGATAAAAGATTTAAATCTAAGGCATGAAACAATAAAAATCCTGGAAGAAAGCATGGGGAAAACTCTTACTAATGTTGGCCTGGGGAAAGATTTTATGAAGAAGACTTCATTGGCAATCACAATAACAAAGTAACAAATGGGACTTAAGCTGAAAAGCTTCTGCACAGTTAAGGACACAAGAATTAAAGCAATAGACAACCTTCCAGGAAAAGATACTTACATGTTACAAATCTGACAAAGGGTTGGTAACTAAAATCTACAAAGAACTCTATCAACAAAAAAGAGCAAACAATCCCATCTATCACTGGTCAAGAAACATGAACAAAACCTTCTCTGAAGAAGACAAATGCCTAACAAACACACGAAAAAATGCTCATCATCCCTAATCATCAGAGAAACACATATCAAAATCACCTTTAGCTATCACCTAACCCCAGAGAGAATAGTCTATATGACAAAGTCCCAAAGCTACAGATGCTAGTGCAGATGTGGACAGAGGGGAACACTTACACAATGCTGGTGGGACTGTAAATATAGACTCTTTGGAAAGAAGTATAGAGAATCCTCAAAGATCTCAAAATCGTACTACTAGGCATCTACCAAGTAGGAAAAAAAAACTGCCTACAACAAATTTTATATCCTGACAAAATAGCTTCATAAATGAAGGAAAAATAAAGTCTTTCCTAAATAGGCAAATTCTGGGGAAATTCATCACCCTGAGACTGGCCCTAAACAAAATACTCAAAATAGTTCTATACATGGAAACAAGGGGTCAATATTCACCACCATAAAAACATATAAAAGTATAAAATTCATAGGTCTTATGAAACAATTACATGAGGGAAGAAGAGGAAAAACCAAACATAACACAACATAACTCTGCCAACCCACAAAGACAGAGATAAAAAAAAAAAAAACTACACAGTAACTATTAATAGATAATAATTAACAATGACAGAAACAAAACCTCACAAATTAATATTAACTTTGAACACAAATGGATAAAATGGTACACTTAAAAGATATGGGTCAACAGCACAGATTAAAAAAAAATAAATCAACCATATTCTGCTCACAAAAAACTCACATTAATAAAAGGACACTTACAGACTGAAGGTAAAAGAGAGGAACTAATGATATTCCACACAAATGGGCATGAAAAGCAAGGAGGAGTAGCTATACTTACAACAGATAAAATAGACTAATTAAAAACCCATTAAAAAGAAGACAAAAAAAGACATTCTATAATGATCCAGGGTTCAAATCAACATGAGGATATAATCCTCCTAAATATATTTGCAGCCAACACTGTAGCACCCAGTTTTATAAAACAAATATTAATAGGCTTGAACAAGAAATAGACAGCAATACAACAGTAGTGGGAGACTGCAACTCCCACTCACAGCATCAGACAGATCTTTAAGACAGAAAGTTAAGAAAAAGAAACACCAGAGTTAAACTGGACATTAAACCAAATGGACATAATAGGAATGTTCCACCCAGTTCCACAACTGTAGAGCACGTATTCTTATCAGCTCATGGAGCATTCTCTAAGATAAACCATATGGTAGGCCACAAAGCAAGTCTCAATCAATTTTCAAAGATCAAAATCATATCAAGTACCTTTTGAGACTGCAGTGGAATAAAACTAGAAATCAATATCAAGACAAATTCTTGAAACTATTTAAACGTAGGGAAATTAAACATGTTTCTGAAGGATCTTTTGGTCAAATGACAAAATTAAGACAGAAATTTTTAAAAAATTTAAAATAACTGAATCTAGCACTCTGAGAGGTCTAGGCAGTGGATTGCCTGAGCCAGAGTGAGACCTCATTTTTAAAAATAGCTTGGTGTTGTGGCAGGCACCTGTAGTCCCAGCTACTTGGGAGGCTGATGCAAGAATATCACTTGAAGCCCAAGAGTTAGAAGTTGATGACACCAGGGCCTTCTACCAAGGGTAGCAAAGTGACACTCTCTGTCAAAAAATAAATTAAATAGCTGAAAATAAACAAACGACACATAAAAACCTCTAGAATACATCAAAAACAGTGCTAAGAAGGGTATTAAATGCCTATCTCAAAGAAACAGAAATTAGAAATCAACCTAACATCAGACCTCAAGTAGAAAATTTAGAGCAAACCAAATACAAAATTATCAAAAGAAAATAATAACGAAGATCAGATCAGAACTAAATGAAATTGAGACACAGATAAAAGCTCAACCAAATGAAAAGTTTGGCCCTTTGAAAAGATAAATAAAATTGATAAACTACTACCTAGCCAGGGGTCCTCAAACTATGGCCCATGGGCCACATGTGGCAGTGTGAATTGTATTTGTTCCCATTTTGCTTTTTACTTCAAAATAAGATATGTGCAGTGTGCATAAGAATTTGTTCATAGTTTTTTGGTTTTTTTTTTTAAACTATAGTCTGGCCCTCCAACTGTCTGAGGGACAGTGAATTGGCCCCCTGTTTAAAAAGTTTGAGGACGCCTGACCTAGACAAACAAATAAAACCCAAAATAATCATAATCAGAAAATCCAAATAATCATAATCAGAAAAGAAAAAAAGAGACATTACATCTGATACAGCAGAAATACAAAAGATCATGAGAGACTACTATAAACAACTACACACTCAGAATATAGAAAAACTGGGGAAAATGAATCAATGCCTGGAAACATACAACCTGTCAAGATTGAATTAGGAAGAAACAGAAATCCTGAAAAGACCAGAAAATCAGTAATGACTGGTGAGATTAAATCAATTTAAAAAATGAAGTCTCCCAGAAAAAAAAAGAAAAAATAGGATCAAATGACTTCACAACCAAATTCTACTAAATATAAGGTCATACATAAAGTTCATGTGCAATTATTATAGACAATTATTGTCTATTGAAAAGACAATTATTTTAAATTGCTCAACTGGTCAACTATTTTAAATTGTACAGGAACTTTATGGACACTGGTACCAGTCCTCCTAAAGCTATTCCAAAAAACAAAGGAGAAGGATACCTTCTCTAACTCATTCTACAAAGCCATCATCGCCCAGATACTGGACTCAGATAAAAAAAACTACAGACTAACATGCCTGATGAACATAGACACAAAAATATACAACAAAATATTAGTAAACCAAATCAGCAACACATCAAAATACACCAGAATCAGGTGAGTTTTATTTGGGATATAAGGATGGTTTAGCATACACAAATCAATAAATATTATTCATCACAGAAACAGAATTAAAAACAAAAAGTAAATAATCATCTCAATAAATGTAGAAAAAGCATTTGACAAAATACAGCATTCCTTCATGATAAAAACCTTTAAAATACTAGACACAAAAGAAACATACCTCAAAATAATAAAGATCACGTATGATAAATTTACAAACCACATTGACCAGAGAAAAGTTGAAAGCAATCCCTCTAAGGTCTGGAACAAGACCAGCATGCCCACCCTCAACACTTCCATTCAAAGTAGTACTCAAAGTCAACAATAGAGTAATCTGACAAGAGATAGAAATAAAAGCCATTCAAATTGAAAACGAGGAAGTCAAATTATCTCTGCTTGCCAAGACTATGATCTTATACCTAGAAAATCCTAAATACTCTTCCAAAACCTTAGATTTGATAAATAAGTTCATTAAAGTTTCATGATACAAAAATCAACATATAAAAATCAGTAGTATTTCTATACATCAAAAATGATTAAAAACTGAGAATCAAATCAAGAAGTTAATCCCAATTGCAATAGGCACACACTCACCCACACAAATACACACACACAAATAAAATACCTAGAAGTATATTTAACCAAGGAGGTGAAATATCTCTATAAGGAAACTATGAAATATTGATAAAAGAAATTATAGATGACACAAATGGGGAAGCATCCCGTGCTCATAAATCAAAAGAATATGATTAAAATAACCATACTTCCCAAAACGACCTACAGATTCAATGAAATCCCCATCAAAATACCAATGTCATTTTTCATAGAATTAGAAAAAAAATCCTAAAATTCACACAAAAACAAAAAAGAGGCGACTAGCCAAAGCCATACTAAGCAAAGAGAATAAAGCTGTAAGCATCACATTACCTGACCTCAAATTATACTACAGAGCTATAGTAAACCAAACAGCATGGCACATATAAAAATAGACACATAGATGAATGGAACAGAACCCAGAATCCAGAAAAAAAGCCACATATCTACAACCAATTGTTACTTGACAAAGTCAATAAGAACACACACTGTGGAAAAGACACCCTCTTCAATAAATGATGCCAGGAAAAATGACTAGCTAAACGCAGAAGAATGAATCTGGACCCATGTTCTATAACACATATGACAATCAACTCACAATTAATTAAAAGCTTAAATGTAAGACCTGAAAGTATAAAAATACTAGAAGAAAACCTATGGAAAACCCTTCTGGACATTGGTATAGGTGACAATTTCATGACTAAGAACTCAAAAGTACAACCAACAAAAACAAAATAGACAAATGGGGCTTAGTTAAACTAAAAAGCTTCTACACAGAAAAAGAAATAGTCAAAAGAGGCAACAGACAACCTGTAGAATGGAGAAAAATATTTGCAACCTGTGGATATGACACAGGACTAATAACTAGAACTTACAGGGAACTCAACAACAACAAAAAATCAAATAACCCCATTAAAAAGTGGGCAAAGGACATGAATAGATATTTCTTTTAAAAAGACATACCAATAGCAAGTACATGAAAAAATTTTCAACATCACCAATCATCAGAGAAATGCAAATAAAAATCACAATGAGATAGCATCTTCCACCAACAAGAACTGCTATTATTAATAAGAAAAAAAAGATTTTGGACAAGATGCGATGAAAAGTAAACACTTAAACACTATTGGTGAGAATGTAAAGTAGTACAATCTCTATGAAAAACAGTATAGAGATTTCTCAAAGGACTAAAAATAGAACTACCATTCCATCCAGCGAAAAGAAATCATTATATCGAAAAGATACCTGGACCCATATATTTGTCTTAGCATATTCACAGTGGCAAAGATACAGAATCAACCTAAATGTCCATCAGTGGATTTCTGGATAAAGAAAATGTGGTGTATATACATATAAATATATATTTACTATATACACACACACAATGAAATAATATTCAGCCACAAAACCAAATCATGCCTTTTGCAGCAACATGGCTGGAACTGGATCCAAGCCATTACCTCAGGTGAAATAATTCAGCAACTGTCAAATACATGATCCACATGTTCTCACTTTCAAGTGGGAGCTAAATAATGTGAACACATGAACACAGTGGAATAATAGACACTGGATATTCCAAAGGATGGAAGGGCGGGAAGGAGGGGAGGGATGAGAAATTGCTTAAGGGATACAAGGTACATTATTTCAGTGACGGCTACACTTTATAAAAGCTCAGACTTCACCACTATGCAATATATCCATGTGACAAAACTACATGTGTGCTTCTTATATTTATACAAATTTCCAAAAAAAAAAGTTTCATAACTTCTGCAGAACTTAAAAACCAGTTCTTCCAAGATGTAGATAGCATCTGATAACACAAAACTGTGCATACTGTGTAACTCCTGTTACTCATCATTAACACTAATAAAAAAATAAGCAAGTAAATTAATTTCTGAGATTCTCAAGTATTAATCCAGCATTTGTCTAGACCAGTGGTTCTCAACCTTTCTAATGCCATGACCTTTAATACAGTTCCTCATGTTGTGATGACCCCCAACCATAAAATTATTTTCATCACTACTTCATAATTGTAATTTTGGTACTGTTATGAATCGTAATGTAAATATCTAATATGCAGGATGTATTTAGGCCACCCCTGTGAAAGGGTCGTTCCACCCCCAACGGGGTCGTGACCTACAGGTTGAGAATCACTGGTCTAGTCAGTGATTGAAGATCAAATGCCTTCAAAGGAAGAATGACTGTGGCAAGTGTAGAGAGAACCAATATAAAATTTACTAAGAGCTGCAAGAAAACTTACAAAGTCAATCATCTACAGAGTTGGACACTATAGTAACCAAAGGATCAATTTATTCCCATGCCCCAAGATTCCTTACTGCTAATTATGTGATGAAATGTAGCACAAAAGCAAAAGTTTTTGATCAGAGCTCCTAGAACTATATAATATTTTCAGTATCATCTACTCTAATATAAATATATAAATATGAAAACTTCCCAGAAAGACTGATTTGCCCAAGAAAATACACTGAGTTTTAATTAAATATATTTTTCCTCAAACCAAAAGCCATGTATTTAATCTTCTCTGATTTAGCGCTCAGTATTTAAGGGGCAGGGGACAGGGAGCACAAGTTTTATAATGAACAATGTTTAAGAAAACCTCCTAACGAAGTAACAAGGGTTTATTTGAGATATATGTATCAGCTTGCTAGAGATGCCATAACAAAATTCTGTGGAGTGGGTGGCTCAAACAACAAAGACTCATTTTCTCACATTTCTGGAACCTAGAAGTCCAAGGTTAAGGTTCCATTTCCCTGAGGTACGGCTCCTTGGCTTGCTGCTGGCCCCTTCTCTCTGTGTTCTCACCTGGCCTCTCCTTGGTTGAGTGCATTCCTGGAATCTCGGGATCTCTCCTGTTCTTTTAAGAGTACCAGTAATCCTGGATTAGGGCCCTACCCCAACAACCTCATTTCAACTTAGTTTCCTCTTTAAAGACTTTGTCTTTAAAGATTTTAATATAGTTACATTCTGAGGAACTGGGCTTGGAACTTCAACATACAAATTTTAAATGAACACAGTTCAGCCCGTTACACGCTCACACTCTCTCTCTATATATATACACACACACGTACACACACACACACAAAGGACAAAGATATTTCAAAAACTAATATAGAAGGAAAGAGGGAAGGAGAAGAAGCAAGTGGGGTTATGAATGTTTTTCTAGGCATCTAACTAGTTTCTATGTAAGTTAAACCATGGATTACAATGATGAGCTCTTTAAGCATTACATTCATTTAGGACCACCTATTTTTTTTTCTTCAAAAAACTTAAAAGATACAAATCATGTATTGAGGTGAATAAAGTAAAATTTAATGGAAAAGTACATTCAAAGTCGCCTGACTAGTCCTGTGTGGGTTATGTTCTCATGCATTTTTCATCACCGGGAAACAGCTTGTGAATGTCACACTTTACCATCACCCTTCTGAGCCCAAGTTTTAAATAGAAATCCTAAAACCTATATTAAACTTCAGTATAAAATGATCTTCAATGGGGAAAATATTGTGTTCACAGTTCCACTCTAAATTATTTAAAATCGGAATGAGAGGTCTGTGTGTTTGCTGATGTGCTCCTTTAAGAACGAATCCAATCTAAGTTAAAGAAAAATAAGTAACTCTTTACTCCTATTAGGCCTGAACTGCTAATGCATACTTCGAGTAAGTTACCACAAACTTGGCAAGTGATTAGGAAGTGAGTATTTTCACTTCCTGGAAAGGTACAAATGATTATCCTAAAAATGATATATTTCCCTCTTCATAAATTGCTTCATATGAAAGAGTCAATGTAATTGCTTTAAGATAGACCATACTAAACTTAACTACTGGAGAAACTCAACTGAGGAAATCAGAGAAACAAGGAAAAAATTTTTATAAAAATTTGTATTTACAAGAATTACCAAGTACAGGAAGATGGCTAATGGTACCAAGTAGTCTATCTAATTAAGTGGATTTGGTTGCATTAACTGTCATGGTTAAAGTATATTCTACTAATATTGCAATGCCAGATAATTACAATATTGCCATATTCAAAGAAAACAATGTTATTTGCCAGGTGAAGGTGATTTGTAGATATTGTGGAAATATACTATAATTCACAGATAGATGTGTTGGCTCTATAGAAAAAATCAAACACATTAACTCCTCTGTAAAAACTGTCCTAGTCTACAGAAGAACAAGCCTATGAAATAGGGTATGTTTATGAGATAGTCTGAGTTTTGAGAGTTAGATTCTTACAAAATCAGGCTCCTATTTTAAGTATGCAGAAATAGTCTGATCTGTAATTACTATGCATATAAATAAGAAATCCAAACGCTGTGTCTTTAAAGAAGCCAATAATAAAATCCTTCCTATCAAATGAGCAAAAACCAAGAACAAATCAGAAGGAGGGATCCTATTTAGTTTGATAATTAAAGTTCAGGCCTTTCATTTGTCTTTTTTTTTTCCTTGCAACTTTTATATATCACATTTAAATAAAGATGCTGGATCAAACTAAGATGTGGTCAACCTTGAACATTATCTTTGGCTCTTTGATGTCAGGCGTGTGGATTGATGAGAAACAGCTTAATGGGACAACTATTCTCTGCTTATCACTTCCTTACTTACAGTGCAGACTTGAGATATCCCTTTAGAGACTAAGAAATACCGAGGGCTAATCAGCAATTGCTAAAAGACACTAACTGCATGGAGATGTGGAATTTAACAAGATAATGTTAATAAATTTTTTAAAAACAGAATAAAGGTACAGAGAACCGTCAATTGTCTGGACCAGTGGAGGGGAACACTGACATGAATAATGAAAAGTGCAGGTAATGTTCCAACAGAACAGTGTTTGCCACCCTGCCATGAAGAAAGTCGTCCTTGCCCTGGCCTACTTCATTCTTTATGCAGTAAAATAACAACTAACTAAATCTCAAGTGATTGCTAAGTTTGAGCTAACTGCTGTATATAAAGCCCTGGATTTTAATCCTTCATAATATCACCATTAGGTTGGTCCCATTATTATCCATATTTGCACATGAAGCATTTAAAGAGTGGCAATATGAAATAACTCATCCTATAAGCTACCAACAGAACTAGAATTCAAACCAAGTTGATCAGAAATGAGAATGTATTTTTGTTACCATTACTGTATTGGTGGAATATTCCCATCGGTTCATAAGTCATACCTAAATGGAGGAAACTCTAATCACGGTTAGATCTGTCTTCTACTAAAACCCCATGCCTAGAGGCAGAGATGAGTTTTTGATCTGCATTTTAACATTGCATAAGTATACCTTGATGTTCACTATAATGATACCATGATATGGCATCTGCTATGAATGCCCAAAGTTTCATACTGACTTTGTTGAAAATGGAATTTTACCCTCATACATAACCCCTTGCTTAAGATTTTTGAGGACTCTCTGAATAATAGAAAAACAACAATTAAGAATTCTTGCTTTATTACATTATACTATAATTATGAAAATGGATAGGTATCAGGGTGAGAGAGGAAGGATTTAATCAGAATTACATGACCCATTAACCACAATTTAAAGTCAAACCTGCCTGGGCAATTTTTCTATTTCCTTTGATCTCCAGAACCAGCTTTAGTACCCACATTGATCGCTCTACCACAGCCACACTAAGTAAGCCACAGTTGGGAAGCAACTTGGTTACAAACCAGATCAAAGAGTTGGATAGACAGATGGACCAAACACCACATCAATAAGCTGAGAAAGGGGCTTGGTTTTATCTGGGAATTCTCCATTCTCCACGAGGAGGGAATGCCAGATGAGATTATCTTCCCAAGAATGAGTATCTGAGAACTGAAGTTGAACTCTCATTTGCAAGTATATACCCTCCTCTCTGCAGATTAAGCTTGCCAATCATGAGATGTAAATTTTTATGATGAAGGAAAGAGGTAAATATGGAGCAATTTCTGGAATATATAAAGGACTTTAAGCTAAATATGAATTTCTGAAAACACATTCTCTTTAAGCTCAGCTTATGACAGCACAACTCAATGAAATCCTTTCTAAGTTGGGCCAACAAGACAGGCAGCCTCCTATTACCCTCCCAATAACTGCAGCCATGAGCGCTGCTGGGCTGGGGGAGGTGATAAGAAAAGGAGAAGGAAGGTTCGTCGTGTCAGTGACAGTATTAAATACTACAGGGACAAGTCCTGGGAAAAGCAGACATTGGAAAATGTCTAAAACAAATAAACAAAATCTGTCAAACACCCCCTTGAAATAGACCAGTTTAAATAAATCACATTCTTAACTTTTTTCCGGAATTTTCAAGTGCCACTATCAGGCCGAGGAAGGTAGCTCATGCCTATAATCCCAGCACTCTGGGAAGCCGAGACAAGAGGATTGCTGGAGGTCAGGACTTCGAGACCAGCCTGAGCAAGAGCAAGATCCCGTCTCTAAAAACTAGCCTGGCATTGTAGTGGGCACCTATATTCCCAGCTACTCAGGAGGCTAAGACAAGAGAACTACTTGAGCCCGAGAGTTAGAGGTTGCCATAAGCTATGACACCCGGCACTCTTCCCAGGGCAACACAGTGAGACTCTGTCTCAAAAAAAAAAAAAAAGTAAGCTAAAGTGCCACTATCTGGGAAAACTTAGCAAATAAGACTAGCCCGATGACCCCTGAGGTCAATGTACTCCTCATCCCTGGATTTCTGTCCTGGCTCCTAAAACATACAATGGCCAGAATATGAACAGCACACAGATATATGTAGTTGGAAAGATGTGGTATTTTAAAATGGTTTCTACCACTGCATTTCCAAGAAACGATGCTTTTCTCATTAAAATAGTGAATGCAAGGCCAAAGTTCCGTCACATTTTCCTTCCCTCCTAACTCTACTCTTGAAGCCCATTCAAGATAAGTAATACTTTTAAAGAAATAACAACAAAATAAAGGTACGACATTAATTCTGTGACTCTTAGGTAAAAGGACCCCTCCTTTGATGTTTATCAGCCATCATTACATCTTCTACACATCTTTAAGAATAGTGCTTTCCCACGGTCCCCATGGGTATGAAATGATCAAACCCATACATTATTGCAGGGGATGTAAAATGGTGTTACGCAAGAAGTGTTTCTGCCTCCATTTTCTGCCCAATTGGGAATCCAGTGGAAATTAGTCTGTCCACAAAACACAAAGTGTAATAAACACCTCTTCCTATCACAACAGGGGAGAGAACAGTAAGACAGCAGGCAGAAAGAACTCGAGGAAAAAAAAAAAAGAATATTATAGCACTCTGCTAAAAGAGAAAAGAAACCATTTCCAGTTTCATAAGGAAAAAGCAAAGACATTTTTCCAGAACACACTGAAGGGAAGCAAAAACTCCTAAAATGAGAAGAATATATAGCAGTTTCCACACAAAGTTGTAATGTAAGCGCCTTAATTAAAAAAAAAAAGTCATCCCAAGGTGAGCCAGTGAAGGGGAAGCCCAATATGAAACTCAGGAAAAAGGATCTAAGGAAAGTTTACAATAAAATAAGAGACACAGAAAGTTTCCATGTAAACTTGCGGGCTTGGACACACATATTTATCTCTCCCTCTCACCAATCCATACTAAAATGATAATAAAGTTACAAGCCATGAGAACAAGCAGAATGAGTAAGGAGAACACTACAGACTAAATACAAATATGAATTTGAAGATGGGAGATAAGCAGATGAGAGGTCATTGCCTAGGACGGGTTTAAAAAAAAAAAAAAGGCTTGATGCCTAAATGACCACAGGTATAACCCAGTAAGAAAGAAGTCAATTCATATATCGGAATCCCAGAAACACTCAAAAATTAGAGACTGAGGTTCACAGTAGGGCTAAAAACCAAATGACTAGTTGGAGTGGGTTAAAAAGGAGGTCCTTTCCTCTAAACTCTTCCAGCCAGGGGTGTCGCCCTCCCCAGTCCCAGCAGAAGCTTATTCTCAGAAGAGGTTGGATCAGAGAGTCCACTAGAACTGGGACACGAGAAGTGGAGAGCGGGATGAAGACACATACTGAATGAGAAGTCACCAAAGAGTCTGCACAGGGAACTGAAAGGCCCTCAGTTTCTTCTCCATCATTTCAAAATAGCCGAAGTTTAGTTTATTTTCCAAAAAAACAGATTGGTAAATCTGCTTTAGGAGAACTACCCAACTGAGAAAAAAGACATTTGAGAGCACGCCCAGGAAATGACCAGGTCTTCACTAGCAGTCCCTAAGCTGAAGTCCACCAGCTGCCAAAGCCACCCAGGCAGAGGGAGCTTCCAGTCAACTTTTCAATACCTAACTCATTATATGAGTTGAGAGCCAACAGTTCTTTCCAACAGACATAACATAAAACTACCAAAATGCTCAACAGGCAAGGCAGAGACCAAATAAATAAAAACAAGGAACTCAAAGTAAACTCAGAGATAATTTAGAGATTATATAAAAGAAAAAAAAATTTTCCAAAGCCACATTTAGTATCCTCAGAAACATATGAAGTGATACATTATTCAATAAAAAAGAACAGGATGATTTTTTTTTTTCAAAAGAACATTCAAAGAATAATAAAGAGCTTGTAGAAATAAATGTTAGCAAAGTTTAAAATGCAATTAATGGGCTAGAAATTAAAGTCTTAAAAATACCCACAAAGAAGAAAAAAGATTTTATATACTAGGGGAAAGATAAGGGAATCAGAAGATCTAGAAGATCAATATAATAGTGCCAATATCCATCTAACAAAAATGTTTTTAAAGAGGATTAAAAGGAAAAATTAAATAATAAAATACTTTCTGAAACTGAAATTAATTTCAAAATTGAAAAGACCCACCAGATATTAATAAAAATATCTATACCAGCGATAAAAACAAAGTCCTAGAAATTTACACACAGAAAAAGAAGATAAAAAATAAATTGGCAGTCCAGGGCTTTCAATAACAACACAGAAACTGAGAAAACAACAAAACAAGGTCTTCAAAATTCTAAGAAAAAATTATTTTGGAATCATATAACCATAAAGAATAGTAATCAAGTAATCATTTATGAACAAAACCATAGTCATATGTGCAAACCTTTCATCACCCTTTCTTAAGAAACTACTGGAGAATAAGCTTTGACAAAACAATGACATAATCAAAGAACAAGAAAGATATGTGACCCAGAGAGTAAGTATTTAACACACAAAAAAAGAAAGGAAAATGAAATTCACAAGAAAATACTGAAAGAAAGCATTACAACCGTAGGCTTGAAGATGAAGCAATCCAGATTAATTTAGGACTACGGAGAATTTTAAGGGCAATCACGGGGGGGAGAAAGACTGGTAGATTACCTGATTCTGATTTGTTTTAGAGGAGTTTTATAGTTTTGCCACATAGTTCTAGGTTTCAGTCTGTGATTAAAATTATATTAATTACAGTAATCATGGAAGAATGAAGAGGAGGCAATTATAACTAGAAAAATTTTTAAATTGTACAAGGAAGGAAATTTCATCATAGTACATTATGTGGCTTCACTATGAACAGTACTTACGTTACCATACAATTATAAATACTGTATATTAATTTAAGCCAAAAAGTAGGAAAAATGTATTTGGAAATAGACATGTAACACAGAATATTTCAATTCTCTACTGAAATATTCCTTTGTACACAGCAAACCACTAGTTATATCTAAAGTCCATTTCCCTCCACACTTATTTCTGGACGTTCTCTTTCCTAGGGCCCTGGTGAATCCACTCTGCAAAGTTCTACTCTAACATTCCCTATTTGGCACAGGGCATTGTTCTGGAAAAGCACTTCAACTTGTCTTTGAGAACAATCACAGGAGGAAAATTAGCCAACTACTCCCGAAGTAGGAATAATACAAGTGAACTAATTTTGACATTTATTCTAATATGAAATTTTTTGTGAATTTACATATTTCAAAACCATCTACATAGTAAAGTTCAATAACCTCTCCAAGGGTCTGAATAAAAGGATCTTTAATTATAAGTTCCTCTAACGAGAAACAATTAAAAAACATGATTTTTCTAAAACTAAGTTGAATCATTTCATTCATTTACTTGCTAGCTGCTTATGAATAAGGAGTCCATAGATAGCTTTCTTGCTCTCTCTCTTCTAAAACCTGAAACCACCCTGGGAGAGAATGCATAATAACACACTGATAAAGACACTTGCTGTCTTCCAGCTCAGCATGTTATTATTATAAGAGGGATATTCCTTCTGTTTGCCCATGATCAACAAGAAGCCTGCACTTACCGAGCTGGGGCTGGAGTGCCGCCTAACTTTAGGGGACTCTTTGCCAGCAGAGGAGGTCTTAAAGTTAATACAAGCATTATTCTCAGAATGCACCCTCTTTACTTGGTTAGTTGGCTTCTCAAATGGGTCAAAAGTGCTCTGTGTCCTCTGAACTCTGACTTTTTTATCCTCAGGAATTGTGTCCAGGGGTTTGATCACTGAGTCCATTCCCTGGCAGTTCCGTGTAGACATCTTTGTGACACATATCTGAAAAAGAAAAGAAAAGAAATTTATAACTCTCCACTGAAACTTTAATATCACTAAACATGCTGATATATTACTCTGGAAAATGTGCCAATTTCAATTTCAGAACACCCCCAAATCCCAGATTATGAAAGCTAAATCAGTTTAAATCATAGTACAAAAAAATTCTTCCTAATCATTCTGCTTATATTTGCTTAAAGCTCACACTAAAAAGCCTACTCCTAAAATAGGAGACTGGAGTCCTAGCCTGCTCGTACACAGGTTCATGACCTGTGTCACATGTTACACCATCTGATTGCCAGTGGGCTATTTCTGAGTCATTAAGAGGTTGGATAACTTGCCTTAATGTTAAAGGAAACAAAACAAAACACACAAAAAAATAAACACCAGTTGGGTTGAATCAGATGGGCACTTTAACTGGTGGGTCATCATGAAAGCAGCAAACACGGCTATAGAAAAACAGGCATTATGTTGCTTAAAAGTTTTGTAAGGAAATACATATGTTTAAAATCTGTCCCCATCTTGATTTCATCTCCAAATTGGAATGGAGCTAAGGTTAGAGATACTGAAGAACTGAGGACAATAGTGGTGATTTTTTAATTCCAAAGCTACTGGATAAAAAAGAATAGTACAGCAAAAGAATAACACTAAAAAACACTCATTTCAAAATTTTGTTTACGCCGCTCCACTAGACCTCCACTTCCTGCCCCTCCCTTCCCTTCTTCACTCATTTTCTTTATGCAGGCCTGCCCCACTCTCATTTATTTTAGCCTCTGCCTTTTGCTCCTTGTTTTCTCCTTTATATTCTAACCCTTGCTCTCATTCTCCCTGTGAGAGAATATCCTTTGTTGTCCTTATTGAATAACTTTAGGGCTTCTAGCTTGTCTGTAATGCAAACTAACTTTATTAGTCTCTCTAAAGAAAAGGATAACGCTAAATAAAACTCTTTCCAGAATTTCTTCTTATATAAAGTTCCCTATATGCTATCAAAAAGCAGAAAAACAAAAGATGTTTATGAAAAAGCCTACATTATTATCGTAAATACATAAAGTTTTTAAGTACATATTTTTGATCTGTCATTGGCTAAATCTGTAGATGCAGAACCCACAAGACATGGAGGGCTCTGCAACTCTGTAATACTTATAGAATAATACCACAAGGGGAATAAATACACCTGCACATATGGACAGAAGTAGGTCGATACAGATATACATGCAGACACAGATAGATATAGATGTTTGTATGTGTGAATATGAGCCAGTGAAAAGTATAGAAGGAAACAAATTGTTAACTTCAGATACCTCCAGACATGTGGAACTGAATGAGTAAAGAGTGAGATTCACAATTTTTTGCACACCCCATATTGTGTGAATTAGATAATACACATGCTGACTTGTGCAATTATTTTTAAAGCCACTGAAGTGGGAAATATATATAATCAAACTAAGCTATCTCAAGTTTTTGAAACAAAAAAAGCTTTTAATTAAATATTAAGCATCAACTCTGTTCCAAGAGTGTATCTCAACTACTAAGTACAGGCAGAATTCTAATTAAGTCAAATAGGAAGAATATCATTATACATTTTAGCACACCACAAAATTACTAAAGATAATTTTTATGGCCTCAAGGCAGAATCAATTAGCAAGAGCAATTTAGCAGGAGCAGGTTAGATGACCACAATAGCACAATGTTTTTAAGGGTTTTCGCATTCTTTTGGTTTTTTTTTTTTTTGGCATTTTTTAAAATTGAATCATAGCTGTGTACAATAATTCAATCATGGGGTACAGTGTGCAGGCTTCAGATACAATCAGAGATATTTTCATCAACCTGATTGCGATAACATTCAAGAAACTTTCTCATTACTATGTGAGAACATTTTTGATCCGTATTTAGAAGTTTTCTCCTGACCATTCAAATATACACCACTGGTGTGATCCTGCCCTTTATCCTCTCTCATCCTCTCTCCCCTCACCCTCTCCCCTTTCCCCATCATCCCGTGCAATAGATGGGTTGTAGCCTTCACTATAAAGAAATAAATTTGCCTCATATTAGGGATGTATACATTGGATACTTTTTCTTCCATTCTAGAGATACTTTGCTAAGGAGAACCTGATCCAGCTCCATCCACGTAAATATGAAAGAAGAAAAGTCACCATCTTTCTTTAAGGCTGCATAATATTCCATGGTATAATGTACCACAGTTTATTAATCCATTCGTGTGTCGATGGGCACTTGGGCTTCTTCCATGACTTAGCAATTATGAATTGGGCTGCAATAAACAATCTGGTACAGATATCTTTGTTGTAATGTGTTTTTTTGGTCATCTGGGTATATACCCAGTAGAGGAATTATAGGGTCAAA
>CAUYRH010180760.1:0-26105 GCA_963574655.1 Perodicticus potto
AATTTCCAAGTTCTGTGAAATCCTGTAGTTCTGTGGGGGCTGGACTAGCATCTCCCACTTGATTCAAACTGGCCAATGAGAAGGGTACCTGTGGGGTGGAACTTCTTGACTGTCAATAAAAAGGGAAAGATCAAGCTAGACTGGGAGCGCGGCCATTTGGAATTCTTCTATGCCGTAAGCTCCCAGCTGGTGAATAAAGCCCTTCCTCTTATAAACGTGGTGTTTGGGTGCTCTTTCTCTCCGTTGGGCCTTGTCTTCCTGCAACAACACCATGGTACTCTCTACCCAGGATGATTCTCAGTCTCAGAAAAAAATTTTTTGTGACACTGAAAATAATGTGAAATTCAAATTTCAGGCTGGGCACAGTGGCTCATGCCTGTAATCCCAGCACACTGGGAGGCCGAGGAAGGTGGATTGCCCTGAGTTCACATGTTCGAGACCAGCCTGAGCAAGAGCGAGACCCTGTCTCAAAAAATAGCTGGCTGTTGTGGCAGGTGCCTGTAGTCCCAGCTACTTAGGAGGCTGAGGCAAGAGGATCACATGAGCACGAGAGTTTGAGGTGCTGTGAGCTATGATGCCACAGCACTCTACCCAGGGTGACAGAGTGAAAGAATGAAAATGTCAGAAAGAAAGAGAGAGAGAGAGAGAGAGAAAAGAAAGAAGGAAGGAAGGGAAAGAAAGAATTTCAAGTTTTAGCATTTGTCAATAAAGTTTTTTTTAAATTTCAGATTAATATTGAGGTATAGATGATTAGGTTCCACAGTTTGCTTTTGTAAGGTTAAAGCCTGGGTTACGTGTGCCCTCCATCTGGGAAGTGAAGTGTGCATTATACTCGTGCAGTGTACCCGCCAAGTGGGAATGGATCCAACCCCTTCTCCTCTTCCTTCTTACTTCAACTTCATTGAGTTTTTGTCTGCTGTGAGGAGCAGTTGTTAATCTACTTGTTCTAATTAAGTACTGACTATACGTGATGCTTGTTTTTCTATTCTTGTGATACTTTGCTTAGGAGAATGTTCACTAAATCCATCCAGGTTGTTACAAAAAATATGAAATCTCTATCTTTTTTTTTTTTTTTTTTGGAGACAGAGCCTCAAGCTGTCACTCTGGATAGAGTGCTGTGGCATCACAGCTCACAGCAACCTCCAATTTCTGGGCTCAAGCGAGTCTCCTGCCTCTGCCTCCCAAGTAGCTGGGACTACAGGCGCCCGCCACAACGCCTGGCCATTTTTTGGTTGCAGCCGTCATTGTTGTTTGGCGGCCTGGGCTGGATTCGAACCCACCAGCTCAGGTGTACGTGGCTGGCGCCTCAGCCCGTTGAGCCACAGGCGCTGAGCCATCTCTATCTTTTTTTATGGAATAGTACTTCGCAGTTTATAAACTCCACCATTTATTCATCCATTCATGTGCTGAAGGGCCCCTGGGTTGTTTCCACATCTTTGCAATCGTGAATTATGCTCCTACAATCATTCTAGTGCAAATGTCCTTGTAATGGGATTTCAGGATCAAGTGGAAGGTTTAATTTTAGTTTTTTGAGGAATCTCCATACTTATTTCTACAGCGGCTATATTACTTTGCAGTACCACCAATAGAGCATGAGTGTTCCCTTCCTTCTACACCCACATCAGCATCTGTTGCTTTGAGACCTTGTGATGTGGGCCATTCTCATGGTGACACCTTAAAGTAGTTTTGATTTTCATTTCTCTGATGATTAGGGACAGGGAGCATTTTTTAATATGTTTGTCGGCCATTCATCTGTCCTCATGAGAAATTTCTGCTCATGTCTCTTACCCAGTTTTTTTTTTTTTTTCTAGAGACAGAGTCTCACTTTATCGCCCTTGGTAGAGTGCCATGGCGTCACACAGCTCACAGCAACCTCCAACTCCTGGGCTTAGGCGATTCTCTTGCCTCAGCCTCCCGAGTAGCTGGGACTACGGGTGCCCACCACATCTTACCCTGTTTTTAATGGGATTGTTTGATCTTTTCTTGCTGATTTGCTTGAGTTCTTTGTAGATTTTGGTTATCAGCCCTTTGTAAGATTTGTAGCATGTAAATATCTTCTCCTATTCTGCAAGATGTCTCTTTGCTTTTTTTTTTTTTTGACTGGGGCCGGGTTTGAACCCACTACCTCTGATATATGGGGCTGGGGCCCTACTCTTTGAGCCACAGGCATCACCCATCTCTTTGCTTTTTGATGGTGTCCTTAGCAGTGCAGAGGTTTTTTTGGTGGGGGATTCATTGAGGATACAAGAAACCAGGTTACACTGATTGCATTTGTTAGGTAAAATCCCTTTTGCAATCGTGTTTTGCCCACAAAAGATATGGGACACACCAAGATCCCACCCCTCTCACTCCTTCCCTCTCTCTGCTCTTCCTTTCCCCACCCCTCCCTCATTCTTTCTCTCTCTGCTCTCCCCTTCCCTCACCCCCACTATGTCATTAATTGTCATTAATTGTCCTCATATCAAACTTGAGTACATGGGATTCATGCTTTTCCATTCTTGAGATGCTTTACTAAAAATAATGTGTTCCACTTCCATCCAGGTTAATACAAAGGCTGTAAAGTCTCCATTTTTTTAATGGCTGAATAGTATTCCATAGTGTACATATACCACAGCGTGTTAATCCATTCCTGGGTTGGTGGGCATTTAGGCTATTTCCACATTTTGGTGATTGTAAATTGAGCTGCAATAAACAGTCTAGCTAAAGCACAAATTCTTAGTGTGAAATGCTCTTATCTCCTCCAAGGAGGCACAGATTACATCTGAGTTCTCTCTGTCCACCTCTAATGCTGAGCACAGGGTTGGTGGGAGCTAGTGGGGTATTTGTGGGGGGTGAATAAATTCATATAACACCCCCACACATACTGCATCCTCTACTCTTAGAGTTTCAGAGGGGAGATAATAGAAAACAAGGAAAAGGCTGGATAGCATAGTGCCTGAGGATGAGACAGACCTGGCTTTGGATCCTGTATGTATTGCTTACGAGTTGTATGTCCTTAGGCAAGAGATTTAACCTCGTGGAGCCTCAGTTTTCTTACCTATAAAATGAGGATAATAAAAGAACTTACCTGAATCTTTAGGGTTTTCATGAGGATTAAATAATGAGTTAGGGCAGCACCCGTAGCTGAGTAGGAAGGGTGCTGGCCACATACACCGAGGCCGGTGAGTTCTAACCCTGCCTGGGCCAGCTAAAACACCAATGACAACTGCAACAAAAAAATAGCTGGGCATTGTGGCAGGCGCCTGTAGTCCCAGATACTTGGGAGGCTGACGCAAGAGAATTGCTTAAGCCCAAGAGTTGAAGGTTGCTGTGAACTGTGATGCCACAGCACTCTACCAAGGGTGACATAGTGAGACTCTGTTCAAAAAATAAATAAATAAACAAATAAAATAAATAAAGTCTATTTTCTGGAGTGACTTCTTTAAAAAAAAAAAAGAGTTACAGGGCGAGCCCTCAATAAATGGTAGTAATGATTATTGTTGTTATTGTAACTACAGATATTATTTTTGGATCATAAAGATGTCCCTCTTGGGGTAGTAGAGACCAGGTCTGGGAGGAAACTGTTAGGGATAGGTAGATAGCAACTGAGTCTAACAGGTTCCTAAAGACACCTATAGGGTAAAGGGAAGGAGGTGGCCTCACAGAAGGAAGAATGTACGTTCCTTTCCTATTCGTCTGCTTTTACTCGTGCCTACTCTGTGCTAGGCCCTGTGCTGGGCATGGGATCCAGAGATGAATCTGTAGTCCTTGCCCCCTGTAGTCTTGTAGTACGGAGTCTGGAAAGACACAGTAACTACCCACTCCACTTTTGACTGATGCACTGAAGTGTGAATAGGTATTCTTAGGCAGAGAGCAGGAGAAAGGACATTCCTAGTGGCAGGAAATGCACATGCCAAGATACAGAGACATGAACTGTACTTGGGGGGACTCAGCTGGAGATATAGGCCCAGCGGAATTAGGGGGTCTTGCCCATAGCAAGGGGTATGAGCATCTGTCCAGGTGAGAAATTCTGAGATATTGAGTCAGGGACAAGGAGCAGTGGGTGATGTGAGGTCTCTGCAGGAGGCAGAGCCAGCAGGACATGATAATGAACTGCAGTGGGCAGGCAGCCCAGGGCAGAAGTGAGAGTGAGATCTTGGATTCTGGGGGCAATCGGGTCCACTGTGGTCTCTGGCGAGGGACATATTTGGGAGGAGGAGCCAGAGCTGGGTGTGTGTGGGGGTGGGAGGAGCCACTCATCTGCTCCTCAGTTCCCCAGGCAGTGTCTGAGGTGGACACTGGGGGGAGCCCCACTCCTATCTTGCAGGTCCCTTGTACCCACTGTGGTGGGTCTGGCAGCGTTGAGACCTCTTTAGGGTGGGGCCAGGCAGGAGCTGACAGGTTCTAGGCCTACCAGTGTCACTGAAAGTGTGTGTGACCTGAGAAGTCACTCCCTCTCTCTTGCCCTCCTTTTCTTTGCCTTGACAGTGAGGATAAGAAAACCTGTTTTGCCTGCCTCCATGACTCAGTGATAAAATGGAACTGGAGACAACAAACGTTTATTGAGCATACTAGGTTCTGGGGGCCAAAGGTGACTCAGACAGGGTTCCTGCCCCTCAGGGAACACAAACCACTACATGCAGAGAGCCCAGGAGCAGGTGGTTAACTCTTTCTAGGCATCAGAGAAAAGAGCTACGTTGGGATTTGAGGGATAAATATGAGCGAGCTCTCTAGGAGGCCAGTGGAGAGAACAACGTTCCAGGCCTGGAGAACAGCATATGCTAAGGCTTGAGCTCTGTAATGTGTTTAGGGTGGACGAGCACTGTTGTTTGGTATGGCTGGAGCACAAAGGGAGAGGAAGGCAGTGATGAGAGATGAGGCTGGGTGGAGAAGAAAGGTTCACATCAGGCAAGGCTTTGGGGATGGTCACTGGCTCTCTCCCTCCTTCCTGCACCCTCACAGTTATCTGTTCTGCTCACTGGAACTGCTAGGGCCTTCCCACCCTGCTCCTTCCCCATCTTTCTGCCTTCTCCCCTCCTTACCAGCACCTGAGCCAGACCGAGTGGCTGCCTCTCTCTCAGGAGTCAGCAACCTGGGTTCCCTGTGAGTCCTGCCATTGACGAGCAGTGTGACCTGTAAGCACTCACTTGCCCTCTCTGCCCCTCAGTCTCCACCAAAAATGGGGACTGCAGGCCTTCCTCACAGGGAAAGGGTGGAGGCTTCAATAAGATAATTCCTACAAACGGCCTAGCCCAGTGTCTACATGTAAGGAGCATGCATTAAGAAAGAAAAGGAGCTCTAATTAAATGATCGTTATTTGGACTCCTCAATCGCCTCAGCCCCACCTACTGCTTCCCTTGCCCCTCCTTGCAGGGATTCTGGCCAAGAAAGGAAGGGAAAGATTAAGAAGCAAGACCAAGTCTCCAGAGGGGTCCTGGCCCACTGCCAAGCTGGCTCCCCATTCCTGGCCCTTGCCCCTCTTGGCCTCAGGCCTAGGCATCCTCTTACTCCCTACTCTAGTGTCGCTCACTCCCCTCCCACTCCCCTCCGTTCCCCTAACCCCACCCCTGGCTGGAGGCCATAGCCAGCAGCAACCCTGAGACAGGGACAAATATTTGGAAAAAATGTAGCTTTATTTTTTTCCCTCCTGGAAGCTACTAATTAGGCCCTTTTCTCTGGTACTTGGAAGAATAGTAAGTGTGATGTCCCGTGTCACTGGAGGCCCCATGGTCAGGGCAGAGCTAGATCTCTGAGCTTCTTGGATCATACAACAGATGTTGGCCACCAAGTCCCTTTCAGAATAGACATGGGAACCTCAAATTGGAGTGGGAGGCTTATGGTGTGAGGTCACACAGTAGGAACCCAGGTCTCCCGACTCTTTTTGCACTGTCCCATAAATGGGTGTGCAAAAATGGGTGCAATGACCCTTGGTGGCACTTTACTTCTCTGGGTCTCAGTTTCCTCCACTGTAGAATGGTGCTGATTTTACCGTGAGATCAGCAATAATGTAGAGAAAGTGTGAATCCTCAATGGTAGGTAGTTACTGTTTTTGCTATTGTAACTCCTGCCTCTTAAGAACCTTCTTCTGCCCTACCCCTTCCCAGTCTAGGGACTTGGAAGATTTGATACAGTTTCTAAGGGACAAATGACACCTGATAAACCAGTTTTAAAGCCAGAGGCTCAGTATATCATTTATGCTCCCCTCCCAACCTCCCGTCTCCCGGTTGGCTGGAATGCCCTAGCCTCACCCAAGACAGTTTCCCTTCTGCAGCCTACTTTGACGAATGCCACTGCAAGCACTTTGGAAAAGCAGGGAGAAGAAAGGGTCCTTCACTACCCAGACCTAGGCTGAGGGGACAGAAGTGAACTGTGAGCTCCTTAGAACTTTTCTCAGGGAGCTAGGACAACTCTAAGACTTCTGCAGAGTTTGGGAAATAGGCCTAAAAGAGAAAACCTGGTCTACAGCACCAAATGTGGTAGAGGGGAAGGAATACCAGTCTTCCCAGCTCTTCATGCCATGAGATCTCGGGTGAATCACCTGCCCTTCCTGTGCTTCTGTTTTCTGATTATAAAAGGAAGGGGATGGATTGACGTCAGAGGTTTCTACTAATGCTACAGGATTAAAAGTAGGGATTTGGGAGCTGACAGACCTCAGTTTAAATCCCAGCTTCACCATTTACCAGCTGTGGGACCTCTAGCAAGTTCCTTTACCTGAGTGAGTTTCAGTTTTTTTTCACTCATATAGTGGAAAATATTAGCACCTTCTCTTAAGATTACTTAAGGGTTGAAATAGATAATTTGCATAAAGTACTTAGTCCATAGTTGACACACTAGAATTATAATTTTACTATTGTTGTTATTCTATGATTAACAGAGACAATAAAGAGAAATCAGTAAAAGCCAGCCAGAAAATGGTTCATTTAGAAGCCAGGGCTCAAGAAATTTACAGGATTTATTCATTCCTTTGCTCATTTACTCAATAAATATTTAGAATTTCCATAGACAGGGCAGAGACCAGAGGAGTAGGGAAGCAGCAGAAAGCTGTGTGATGTGGGGTCATTTACTTCTCATTTCTGGGTCTCAGTCCCTAATCTATAAAATGGAGAATAATGAGCAAAATATTACCCCCAGCATTGTTCTAAGGCTTAGGAGAGTTTTTTTTTTTTTTGCAGTTTTTGGCTGGGGCTGCGCTTGAACCCGCCACCCCCAGTGTATGGGGTTGTGTCCTACTCCTTGAGCCACAGGCACTGCCCAGGCTTAGGAGAGTTTAAGTTCACAGTAAGTGATTAGTCTGTGTTTGATTCCTTCCCTTTCCTCAGTCCTTTAGTTAATGACTGGATATATGATCTCAGGCAAGTCCTTGAATACATCAGGCACACTTCTACCCCAGGGCCTTTGTACTTGCTGGTCCTTTAGTTTGGAACACTCTCCCCCTAAATACTTTCGTGGCTTATTCTACCATCTCTTTAAACTTTTTTAAAAATGTCATCTTTTTAGTAAGCCCTTTCCCATCTGTCCAAAATTATAACACATTTCTTACCCTCAAACCTAGCACTCCCCAACTACCTTCTCTGCTTATTTTTCTCCATAGCACTTATCACTTTTTGACATACTATATTTTATTGGTTATTATCTGTCTCCCACCACTGTTTCAGTGGTGATGGTGATTTTTGTCTGTCTTGTTCATTGTTATATTTCCTGTGCCTAGAATAGTGCGTGGCATATAGTAGGCGTTCAATAAGTATTTGTGGAGTGAATTAATGAATAAATGAAGCCTCTTCAGCTCTCTGGGTCTAGGAATATGTTGAACACATAGTAGATTCTCAATAAATAAATGTATGAATGAAGGGGAAAGTGAGTGGTCATCATCCTCTCCGTTTGCCAGATAATACTTTGGCTGGGTCAATGCTGAGGCCCTTTTGCTTTTGATATTTTCTGCCAGGGCATCAGTTTCGGTTGGAGTGCCCAAATCTTTTGTTCCTGAGCCTGAGCTATGCAGAATTTCTAGTTGGGTCTGTTTGGCTGTTGGGCCCACAATAGTTATTATGTCATTATTAGTAATTAGCACTTAGGCCTAGAGGATTGAGCTTTTCATTTTTCAGCAGAAATCATAGCAGAGAGCTATGCTAGCCTGTGGGAGCCCAAGCCTAGAGCAGCTTCCTCGGGAAACTTCCTTTTCCCTGTGCTGGCCCGTGACTTGGGAAGCCCAAAACAGAGGTGCCTAAGGCTGGGTGTTCATTGGTCACCACTCAACTGCTGTTTTTCCCAGATAGTAATCCACAAAGCTTTCTTCCGCACACCCTCAGTTCTTTATGCCTGGCCTGGTGCAGAAGGGGGTTCCTCATTCCCCCAGGGGAAGTAAGGTATAGGGTTTCCAAATGTCCAGTGGACAGAGGTGCATTATCTGATGCTCAGGATTCATATTATGGGGGGTAGGAAATAACCCTGGATTGAAGACTCAGGAACCCAGGTTTAAGTCCCCGATTCACTGCTGACTTGCTCAGTGATCTTAGGCACGTCACTACCTCTTGCTGGGCCTCAGGTTTCTCATCTGTCAGAGATAAAGATGCCTAGTTGGCCTTACTAGGGAAGAGAGGCAAGATAGTGTATAAGGTATTCGGTTCTGAAGTCAGATACACCTGACTTCCAAGGTAGACCCCTTCTTAGCAGTGTGGCATTGGGCAAATTACTTCACCTGACTTCAGTTCCCAAGGCTACAAAATGGGGTAAAATAGTACCCACTCCATAGGGTTGTTGTGAGAATTAAATAGGAACAGGCAGGTAAAGTATCTAGAGACACATCTGGTGCTCTGCACATCTTTACTGATATTATAATGATAATCATGAAATGTAGGCCATTTGTAAACTGTAAAAAGAGTGCTAGCAATAGGGCCAGGCAGATTAGGTTTGAATCCTAACTCTAACACCTACTAGCCAGGTGTCTTGGGCAAATTTTTAATTTCTTTGAAACTCTACTTTCTCATCTATAAAATGGGAATTATAGTCATACCTTCCTGAAGAGGCTATTGTAAAGGTTTGGTGATATATTGCATATAAAGCACTTGGTATGGGGGTTGGCACATATTATCTCTATTTTACAGACAGAAGGGAGGGGAAATGACTTGCCTGATTGCACATAGTGTCTCAGTGGTGGAGCTCTGATTTGAACCCAGGCCTGCCTACCTGAAAAGCTCATATTCTTTTTACTTTTTCTTGCCATCACCCACATATGGGATCATAATGATGATTGTTGTAATTGCACCCCTGGACTCATTCATGCTGGAGTCCCCAGTGCCTGCACAAAGAGACGCTCAATAAATAATGTTAGATGAAGACGAGTGAGACCACTGTGTCCTCACTTCCAGGAGGATTTGCCTTGGAGTTGAGGATTCTTTCTGCTTGGTTGATAGATTTATTTATTTATTTATTTATTTATTTATTTATTTATTTATTTAGACGGAGTCTCACTATGTCACCCTCAGTAGAGTGCAGTGGAATGACAGCTCACAGCAACCTCCAACTCTAGGGCTTAAGTGATTCTCTTGCCTCAGCCTCCCGAGTAGCTGGGAGTACAGGCGCCAGCCACAACACCCGGCTATTTTTTGGTTGCATTTGTCATTGTTGTTTAGCAGACCTGGGCTGGCTTGAACCTGGCACGTTTGGTGTATGTAGCCAGCACCCTACTCACTGAGCTATGGGCGCCAAGCGTGATAGTAGATTTAAAATAAAAATCATACTTGTGGCTTAGCGCCTGTAGCTCAAGCGTCTAAGGCACCAGCCACATACACCAGAGGTGGCGGGTTTGAATCCGGCCTGGGCCTGCCAAACAATGACAACTACAACCAAAAAATAGCTGGGCTTTGTGGTGGGCGCCTGTAGTCCTAGCTACTTGGGAGGCTGAGGCAAGAGAATCTCTTAAGCCCAGGAGTTGGAGATTGCTGTGAGTTGTGACGCCATGGCACTCTACCCAGGACAATAGCTTGAGGCTCTGTCTCAAAAAAAAAAAAAAATCATACTTGATACACGGTGTGGGGCTTTATATTCTTTTGCCATCCCCCCCGCATTTTATCCTACTTGGCACCCAATGAGACAGCTACTGGTGGGGAAATGGGAGCCCAGAGAGGGTATTAAAAACTAAATGTATGTGGGCTTTTGCACCTATGGCTCAAGTGGCTAAGGCGCCAGCCACGTACACCTGAGCTGGTGGGTTCGAATCTAGCCCCACCCGCCAAACAATGACGGCTGCAACCAAAAAATGGCTGGATGTTGTGGCGGGTGCCTGTAGTCCTAGCTACTTGGGTGACGGAGGCAGGAGACTCGCTTGAGCCCAGGAGTTGGAGGTTACTGTGAGCTGTGATGCCACACCACTCTATCCAGGGTGACAGCTTGAGGCTCTGTCTCAAAAACAAACAAACAAACAAAAAAAAACTAAATGTATGCGTTACCACAAAATTCATATGTTGAAGCCTTAACCCTTAATATAATAATATTTGGAGATAGAGCCTTTGGGAGGTAATTAGGATGAGATAATGAGGGTGAGGCCTTCATGATAGTATTAGTGCCCTGATATGAAAAGGCACCAGAGGACACTTTTTCTTCCCCACTTCTCACCTGCCTCCGATGAGGACATAGGAAGAAGGTGGCCATCTATAAGCCAGGAAGGGTGTCCTCACCAGAAATTGACCATGTTGGCACTCTAATCTCTGACTTCCAGCTTCCAAAACTGTGAGAACATAAACTTCTGTTATTTAAGCCATCCAATCTATGGTGTTCTTTGTTATGGCAGCTGAGATAATGGAGGTTAAATGACTTGCCCAGAGTTACACAGTACATTTATGGCAGAGACAAGAGCCATCTGGCAGAGCAACTTATTTGCAGGCTCTTTTATTATCTCTTTCTTTTCTTTCTTTTTTTTTTAATTGGTATATCAATATATATACATTTTTTTTTTTTGCAGTTTTTGGCTGGGGCTGGGTTTGAACTCGCCATCTCCGGCATATAGGACCAAGCATCCTACTCCTTTGAGCCACAGGTGCCGCCCTGTCTCTTTCTTTTCTACTAAAATGCTTCTAGTCGTTGGAAGTCTTGGGAATTGCAGTTAGCTGAATGCCGGGCAGCTCAGGAACTGTACTCCACAGCAGCTTTGGAGGGTCTCAGGCAAGTCAAATATGGCAATATTTGGGTGCTTAATCTCCTCTACTTCCCTATATCTCCTCTTTTGTCCTGTCCCTCTCCCAGGTGAGGATCAGGCGAGGCTGACTTTAACTTTAAGAAGGTGTCAGTTAGCAAGTTTCACTGAGCACCTCTCTCTGGAAAACACTCTAGGATTTGAGGGTTCCCTCTTTCAGGGAGAGAGAATTAGTGGGCTAAAGCGAGTGGGCTGGAGGCTTTGCTGACTCATGGTCATCAGGCTTACTCTAGCTAATAAGAGAAGGGGGTTGAGAGGGTCATGGGAGGCCAGTTCCTTGGGTCTCTCCTTGAAAGTCCCAGGGCTATAAGTAGAATAGCCTTTCTCTGGGGTCTTGGTTCAGATGTTAGTGACACCTATTCATATCATTTCCAAAGTGCTTGAGAGTGATATGAAAGCAGTATGTAATAGAAGACAGTGGCATCAGAAGACCTTGTTTAAGCCATGTGATGTTGGGCAGATCACCTAACATTTCTAAGCTATAGTTTAACTATAATTGATGCTAATAATACTTTGCAGGGTTGCTGTGAAGCTAAATGTAATAATGCATAAAAGCACTTAGTATATGCACAGCATATAGTGACTACCTCATAAATATGGTTGTCATTAGTTTTAATTAATAAATTATCTCTAAGGTCCCTTCCAGCTTAGATATTTCTAGGTTTTATGGCTGTAGAATTTAGCTTGGTCTCCAGCTTTGGGGGCCAATGTAGCTGTAGCTGGAGTTTGAAACAGGCAGTGAACAGAATCCTATAGTGTAGGAGCCAAAAGACTTGAGTTCAAGTGTGGGCTCCGCTACTGCTGTGCTGTGTGACCTTAGGCATGTGCCTTCTAGTCTCTGGACCCATTTCCCAATCTGTTTAAAAGTTAGCAGCCTGGAACTGATGATCTATAAGGGCCTTTTGTGAATCTAGAGGCCTAAAGCAATGCCTTAGCAACCGTCTACCACGGTGTTTTTCAGCCTTTTTATCTCATAGCACAGTTGAACCTATAGCTAAACTTCCAAAGCACACTTAAATTATGTTGATCAAAAAAAAAAAAAGTAAAAGCACTCAGGAGGCCGAGACGAGTGGATCACCTAAGCTCAGGAGTTCAAGACCAACCTGAGCAAGACCTGTCTCCAAAACACAGCCAGGAGTTGTGGGTGCCTGTAGTCCCAACTCCTGGGGAGGTTAAGGCAAGAGGATCGCTTAAGAATGAGAGTTTGATGTTGCTGTGAACCATGATGCCATAGCACTCAATAGAGGGCGACAAAGTGAGACTCTGTCTCCAGAAAAAAAAAAAAAGGAGCAAAAAAGAATATACTTACTGTGTTTTGAACTTCTTTCAAAAACAATTTATGATCTTTAAAACATTTCATGGCCTATTTAAGATCCTCTAACAGCATGCCAGTATGCCACAGTACACCAGTTGAAAATCATTGGTCTACCAGGTCCACTTTTACAATTTCATCTTCCTTCCCTTCTGCCTCTTGTTTCTTGGCATGTCTCATGGCAATCTTACTCTATAGATTTTAATCACATTTAGTTTTTTGCTTTTACTGCGTACAGGAAACTCTTTAAGACAATTTTTGTAAGCAAAGGGCCTTCTATCAAAGAGGTCAAAGCATGCTTGGTGTTTTCAAATATGAAAGATGAGTAATTCTACAAAAGTACTGCATCTGCTGGTTTCTTTGCCTTTATGTGAAATATGACTGCAGGCTTGGCACTTTGTAGCACAGTGGTTAGGACACCGGTCTATAACCTAATTTCACATACACCAGGGCTGGTGGGTTTGAACCCGGCCCGGGCCTGCTAAACAACAATAACAACTGCAACAAAAAAATAGCCAGGCATTGTGTTGGGTGCCTGTAGTTCCAGCTATTTGGGAGGCTGAGGTAAGAGAATCGCTCAAGCCCAAGAGTTTGAGGTTTCTGTGAGCTTTGACACATGGCATTCTACCAAGGGTGACATAGTAAGACTCCCCCTCCCCAAAAAAAGAAATATGATTGCAACAGGCAGCCTTGTGTGCTATAATTTAAAAATATATGCTGAGGTTCAGCACCTGTGGCTCAAGCAGCTAAGGCGCCAGCCACATACACCAGAGCTGGTAGGTTCAAATCCAGCCTAGGCCTGCCAAACAACAATGACAGCTGCAACCAAAAAATAGCCGGGTTTTGTGGCAGGCGCCTGTAGTCCCAGCTACTTGGGAGGCAGAGGCAGGAGAATTGTGTAAGCCCAAGAGTTGGAGGTTGCTATGAGCTGTGATGCCATGGCACTCTACCTAGGGTGACAGCTTGAGGCTCTGTCTCAAAAATAAATAAATAAATTAATTAATAAATAAATAAAAATAAAAAAATAAAAATGTATGCTGTAGTCAATATGTACTAAAAAAATTATGGATATCATTTAGATAAAAGAATGTCAACTGTCATTTATAAGAGAAAAATGAGAGACAAGCTAAATATCTAACAATAGGATTAAGTAAAATATGGTGTATCCACTTGATAGCAGCATTAAAAATGATGATCCAAATGTTCACAATGCTTCGTTAAATAAAAAAAGTCAGTTCCAAAACAATGTGATCTAAATTTTTTTCTTTTTTGGTTTTTTTTTTTTAGAGACTCACTTTGGTTTTTTTTTTTTATAGACTCACTTTGGTTTTTTTTTTTTAAGAGTCTCACTTTGTCGCCCTTGGTAGAGTGCCATGGCTTCATGGCTCACAGCAACCTCCAGCTCCTGGCTTAGGCTATTCTCAGCCTCCAGAGTAACTGGGACTACAGGCGCCTGCCACAACGCCCAGCTATTTTTTTGTTGCAGTTTGGCCAGGGATTGGTTTGAACCCGCCACCCTTGGTATATGGGGCCAGCACCCTACTCACTGAGCCACAGGCACTGCCCTCTTTTTTTTTATTTTTATTTCATTGCTTATTTTTTAGCAGAGTGCAGTGGGCGTGGTAGCTCAATGCAACCTTAGACTTGGGCTGTGGGCATCCCGCTGCCTCAGCCTCTGGAAGCTGCTGGGATAATAGGCGCTCCCCGCAGTGCTTGGCTGGGTTTTTCCACTTTTTTCATGAGTTGGGGTCTAACTCTCTCGCTCAGGCGAGACTCGAACTCCTGAGTTCAAGCAATTCTACCTCCTCAGCCTCCCACAGTGCTGGGATTACAAGCGTGAGCCACTGCGCCTGGCATGATCTAAATTTTTAAATAGCCTTAGGTTGAGACTTATGAAATTGCTGATATTTGACCATTTTTAGCCCATAAAATCATCAATTTCATGTGATTTAATTTAGAATGTGTAAATTTAATAGTGTATGTGTAAGAAAAGGTACTAGAAAGGAAAGTCTCCCACTAAAGTATTGACAGTATTTATTTCTGTTTGGTGGCTTTATGGTGATTTACATTGTTTTCTTCTTACTTAACTATGTTTTCTAAATTTTCTATGAACAATTCAAGTACTACTAGTAAAAATAATCCCTTAGAAAGGCATTCCAATGTAAGAATAGTAATTCCTATCCTACTATAGCTTATTTGATTTGCCATTTGTGTTTAAAAAGTATAAAATGACTTCAATTTTATGATGGTGGGCAGGATGGAAAGCTCCATCTTCATGTACTTTCTTTGGTACCAGGATTAGTTTTTATTCAATAGCACAGTTCAGAATGCTTTGCTGGTGGGCCCAGCTTTTCAAAGCCCTCTTCATGTCCTGCCATCCCCCTCAACAGACAAATGTTTTCCATGTGTCCTGTCACTGAGGCTTCAGGCCAGCTGTTTCCCTAATCCACCCACGTCCCAGATTTGGGTATGGTGCAGACTCCAACTGTTCCCCCACCCTACCCCTGCTTTCTTCCAATCTCATCTCTTCCAGGTCATCAGAGGTCTCATCTACTCTCCCTGGCCTTCCCCATTGGTCACTACCTAATTTCACCATCTGATTTCACCCTCTTACGTACAGCTGGTGTTTGCTTCTGCTGGAGCTCAGTTTGTAACTGGGGATGGATTAAGACCCTTTCACGCTGTTTTCTTTCTTTCTTTTTTTCTTTTTTTTTGCTTTTAGCACCCTTGACTGCTCCAGGGGCTAATAGGCAGCTAGCAGGGCCTGTATTCCCTAGGAAGGAACAGGAGGGGTTGGAGTGGGGAGATAATGTGGGCTCAGCTGGCAGGCGGGATAGAGATGGCCTCTAGAGACTATGTCCTGGGCACATGGCACAGCTGCCACCCAGCTGTGAGTATGGACTGGAGCTGTTTCAGCCTAGGAAATTAGCCTCAGAGATGGTGCTTTGGGTCTCTATACTTGGTACTTAATGGCAGCCTCTGTGGGGTGAGCTGAGACTGGATGGCAGAAGTCTCAGATGGCAGATGTGCACAGGGGTTAGGGTAGTTTCTCTGCCTTCACACTGGACATTACTTATACCCCCATCTCCTACTATATGATGGGCCCAGCTAGACTCAGAGAATAGGGCACTTAGCCTAACAGGTGACAGTGTATATCTAATTAATAACAAAAATTCCTCATGGATGGTACTTTATAGCTTACAAAGCCTTTTCATCTCCAGACTAAGCACTAAAACCCAGCTCTAGTATTCAGGTCTTTCAGATTCTAAAGCCTGGGCCAACAGATTTCAGTATGGTGTTGCATAGCATTCTGAATTTAAAAGTGTTATACTCCCGCTTCATGTCTGGCCTTTTCCTGCTAGCCTGTGGCCTCTACTTATTTTCAGGGTGATGATTATTAAATGTTATACATTCTGTGCATCCAGCCAGCATCCTTAAATATTATGCTAGTACATCATGGTATAGAGAATGCTGGTTTTCATGAATCTGAGGTTGCTGGATAACGTGATAATGGAGGTAGAGAGCTGTCTGCTAGTTGATCTTCAATAGTCATCCTTGTGGTACCAGCTTTCACTCTCTGATAGGTGGAGAAAGCCCTTGAGGCAAAGAGGTGGTAGGGCTAGAGTTCCTTGAATGAAAAGCATGGCTGAACCTGAAGACTTGAGGTATAGTGGGGTGTGGGGTAGAGTATATTTAAGAGCAGGTGCTTCAACCCTAGCACACAGAATGACACTGGCTAAGTTCCCCAACCTTACTGAGACTTAGTTTCCTTATATAGAAAAGGGAGACAATTCATCCATTCATTTAAGAGGAACAAAGTCCCTGCCCTGAATCTAGAATGCAGCAATTTGAGATAGACAATAGGTAGATAGATAGTAGAATGTCAAATAGAGGTAAGTGCTATGAAGCAAGTTAAAGCAGGGCAAGGGTTTTTATACAAGGTAGTCGGGAGGTCTTTGAGGGATTTTATGATGTTTTATTTATTTTTAAAAATTGAGACAGAGACTTACTTTGTCCCCCTCTGTAGTGTGCTTTGGCGTCATAGCTCATAGCTACCTCAAACCCTTGGGCTCAGGTGATTCTCTTGCCTTAGCCTCCCTAATAGCTGGGACTACTGGCGCTTGCCACATTGCCCAGCTATTTTTTTTTTTGTTTGTTTGTTTGTTTAGCAGGCTCCAGGCTGATCTGGGGTTGAACCCACCAGCCCCGGTGCATGTGGCCGGCGCTCTAACTACTGAGCTATGGGCGCTCAGCCAATTTTATGATGTTTTAGATAGATAACTTATGTAATGTGTTCAGCTCAGTGCTGGACACAATTACATTTTTTTTGAGACAGAGCCTCAAGCTGTCACCCTGGGTAGAATGCTGTGGCATCATAGCTCACAGCAACCTCCAACTTCTGGGCTCAAGTGATTCTCCCGCTTCTGCCTCCCGAGTAGCTGGGATTGCAGGTGCCTGCCATAATGCCCGGCTATTTTTTTGGTTGCAGCCGTCATTGTTGTTTGGTGGGCCCCGGCTGGATTTGAATCCGCCAGCTCAGGTGTATGTGACTGGCACCTTAGCCACTTGAGCCACAGGCGCTGAGCCTTTTTTTTTTTGAGACAGAGTCTCACTTGATTGCCCTGGGTAGAGTGCCACGGTATCATCATAGTTCACAGCAATCTCAAACCTCAAACTCTTGGGTTCATGTCATCCTCTTGGCTCAGCTTCCCAAGTAACTGGGACTACAGGCACCCAGCACAATGCCCAGTTATGGTTCTTTTAGTAGATAGGGTCTGGCTCTTGCTCAGGCTGGTCTTGAACTCCTAAGTTCAGGCAATCCACCTGCGTTAGCCTCCCAGAGTGCTAGAAGTACAGGCATGAGCCACTGCATCCACCCAACAATTACATTCTTTCTTTCTTTTTTTTTTTGAGACAATCTCATTGTGTCACCCTCAGTAGAGTACTGTGGTGTCATAGCTCACAACAACCTCAAACTCTTGGGCTTAAGTGATTCTCTTGCCTCAGCCTCCCAAGTAGCTGGGACTACAGGCACCTGCCACCACGCCTGGCCCTTTGTTGTTGTTGCTGTTGTTGTCATTGTTGTTTAGCAGGCCCAGCTGGGTTTGAATTCGCCCTGATGTATGTGGCTGGTGCCACTAACTACTGAACTACAGCCAATGATTATATTCTTAACAAATATATTAGGCTTGGTGCCTGTGACTGCAGCTATGGCGCCAACCACATACACCTGAGCTGGTGGGTTCAAATCCAGCCCAGGCCTGCCAAACAACAATGACGGCTGCAACCAAAAAACAGCTAGGTGTTGTGGTGGGCTCCTGTAGTCCCAGCTACTTGGGAGGCAGAGACAGGAGAATTGCTTAAGCCCAAGAGTTTGAGGTTACTGTGAGCTGTGACACCACGACACTCTACCCAGGGCAACAGCTTGAGGCTCTGTCTCAAAAAAACCAAACAAAATAAAACAAATATATTATTATATCAGCCAGCTCCACCCTTCTCAGTCCATATTTTAGTCTCCAAATAGTAGTAATAGCTAACAGTTATATAGATCTTACCATGGGATAGGCGTTGCTCTAAGCCCTTTACATATTTTAACTTTTTTTTTCTCTTTGAAACAGGTTCTTACTCTGTTGCCTGGGCTAGAGTGTAATAGCATCATCCTAACTCACTGCAACCTCCAAGTCCTGGACTCAAGTGATCCTCCTGCCTTAGCCTCCCGAGCATCTGGGACTACAGGCATAAGCCACCATGCTTGGCTAAGTTTTCTATTTTTAGTAGAGACAGGGTCTCACTCTTGCTCAAGCTGGTCTCAAATTTCTGAGCTCCGTCAGTCCTCCTGCCTCAGCCTCCTAGAGTGCTAGGATTACAGATATGAACCACTGAGCCCAGCCTTAACTTGTTTAATTCTTTTTTTTTTTTCTAGAGACAGAGTCTCACTTTATCGTTGAGTACCATGGTGTCACAGCTCACAGCAACCTCCAGCTCTTGAGCTTAAGTGATTCTTTTGCCTCAGCCTCCCAAGTAGCTGGGATTATAGGCGCCTGCCACAATGCCCAGCTATTTTTTTGTTGCAGTTTGGCCGGGGCTGTAGTTTGAACCCGCCACCTTCGGTATATGGGGCCGGCGCTCTGCCCACTGAGCCACAGGCACTGCCCAACTTGTTTAATTCTTTTTTTTTTTTGAGACAGAGCCTCAAGCTGTCGCCCTGGGTAGAGTGTCGTGGCATCACAACTCACAGAAACCTCCAATTCCTGGGCTCAAGTGAGTCTCTTGCCTCCGCCTCCCAAGTAGCTGGGACTACAGCTGCCCACCACAACGCCTGGCCATTTTTTGGTTGCAGCTGTCATTGTTGTTTGGCGGGCCCGGGCTGGATTTGAACCCGCCAGCTCAGGTGTACGTGCCTGGTGCCTTAGCCTGTTGAGCCACAGGTGCCGAGCCAACTTGTTTAATTCTTATAGTAACTCTATGAGATAGCTGCCTATTAGCCCCTGGAGCAGTCAAAGACACTATTATTGCCCCCCTTTTATAGGGTTGAAAACTGAGGCATAGAGGAGGCCAAATAATTAGGGAGGACTACAGATTAAGAATTGAGGCTAGAGTGCTGGCTCATGCTTGTAATCCTAGCACTTTGGGGGACTGAGGTGTGAGGATTGCTTGAAGCCAGGAGTCCAAGACCAGCTTGGGCAGTAGCCAAACCCATCTCTACAAAAAATTAAAAATAATTAACTGGGGCCGGATGTAGTGGTTCACACCTGTAATCCTAGCACTCTGAGAGGCCAAGATTGGTGGATTGCCTGAGCTCACCAGTTGGAGACCAGCCTGAGCAAGAGCAAGACCCCATCTCTAAAAATAGCTGGGCATTGTGGCGGGCGCCTATAGTCCCAGCTACTCACAAGACTGAGGCAAGAGAATTGCTTGAGTCCAAGAGTTTGAGGTTGCTGTGAGCTATGACGCTATAGCACTCTACTGAGGGTGACAAAGTGAGACTCTGTCTTAATAAAAAAAAATTAATAATAAATTAGCTGGGTGTCATGGTGTGTGCCTGTAGTACCAGCTATTTGGGAGGCTGAGAGGCAGGAGTTCAAGGCTGCCGTGAGCTATGATGATAACCACTGCACTCTGGCCTGGGAAAAGACAGAGCAAGAGACCCTATCTCAAAAAAAAAAAAAAAAAAAGAATTCTACCTAAGCAGTCTGTTTCTAGAAGTTGTACTGAGATTGTGGTGGAGGCTGTGATTAAATGTCATAGATGTCTACCTGGCATACATATATAGGCTCTGATGTCAGATTGCCAGACAATTCTAAGCCTCTCTGCTTCAGTTTCCTCATCTCTAAAATGAAATACCAGATCTTATCTCACTTTACAGCCCCTACAGCCTTCTCCCTGCTCTCTGGGGCTGCAGACACCAACCTGGCAGGGAGTAATAAGGGTCAAGGGGCTTCTGATACCTATGGAGGAAAATAAATGTACACTAGGAAATTGTGAGAGTAACCCTAAGTTCATCTGGGGACCAAACCTTGGAAGCTAGGTCTTTATGATTTTTGAGAGTGCCAAAGTGGAATTAGGAGACTTCTAAATGAAGAAGACAGGTGAAATCTTGGCATGGCCTCAACACTTAGCTTCCATTTCAGGTCTCACATAGCTGGCAGGAGAGGTAAAGTCACATCAAATGTCAGGACTGGAAGGGCTCTAGACACTGTCAAGCTAGTGTATAGGGAAATTGAGGCCCAGAGATGCTGAATGACTTACCTTAGGTCACTAGGTACGTTAGGGGCAATCAGTTGGGGTAGCCTGGCAGTAGCCGCGACATGATTTCCTATTTTCAAATCTCCGCCTCTCACCTGGCCATTCTCTGGGAGGAAAGGACCTCACCTTGGTCTAGTTCACTAACTGCCCTATTCCCCACGTGGGTGCTGCAGGAGCCCGGAACACCCAGACCGGGTTCGACTTGCGCGTGCGCGCTCGCGGCCAGACCCTTGCCTTTCCCCCTCTTTTTCCTTCCCCTCCCCTCTCCTTACCGGCCTAGGGGAGGGGGAAACAAGACGCGCTAGAACTTGGCCTCAACCAATGGGCTGACGGGCCGCGGGCCCGGCCCCCTCCTTCCCTCCCGCACGGTCCAATAGAAATTTACTACAATGTTGTGGCGAACGGAGGGGAGGGGTGCGCGCGGGCGGGCGGGCTGCGGGCCCGGCCGGCCTCGCCTCTAGGAGGGAAGGCGGGAGGGCGCGCGCCGGGGCTGCTCGCTAGCTGGCTCACTTGCTCCCTCCCTCCCTCCTCTGGTGGGTTTAGTCCGGCCGCCAGCAGCCTGCGAGCCGCAGAGGGCCCGAGCGTCGGACGCCGGCGCCTCCTCCTGCTATTGTTCGTCGGGCTGTAGCTGCAGTGGGCGCGGGAGCCCGGGCCCCAGAGCCACCGGTGAGGCGAGGCGGCTGCGGCGGCGGCGCGCGAGCCGGGGCGGGGGCTTGGAGCCGTCCCCGAGGGGACGGTCCTGGCGGCCGCGGCGGCGCTGCCTCCTCTTTGTCTCCAGCCCCCCACAGGCCCCGGGCCAGGGGGCGCGGGCCCTGCGGCGGAGGGGCCTCGTGCGCACGCAGGAGCGCGGGGGGCTCTGGCCAGAACGCGCGGCCTGAGGAGCGAGAGGCGGGCGGGGAGCCGCTGAGGAAAGGGGAAGGGGGTTGCGCCGGGGAAGCGTTTAAAAGTTAGGCTTGGGGTACGTCTTTGACGAAGGAAAATCGGTCCCTTTCGGTCTGTCAATCTTTGTACGGCGGGCAGGAGCCTTGGAAGGAAACCAAATGGGGAGAATCGCAGGTTTCAGACGGGGAAGGTGCTGGGTGCAGCCGCGGAGCGATTTCTTCATGACGAGGGAGCTGGGCGGTTTGGAGAAGTCAGGCAGAATCGGCAGGGTGGAGGGAGCCCTCGCAGGACTTTGGAGGCCTTCCCGCCACAGACACCTGCATCAGTGAGAAAACAAAAATCCCCGGAACCCGAGGCATCCAGTGCTTACTCCCCGAGTCCTCAGGGTTCCCAGAGAGCGAAGGGTTAAGTCTGCTCCCTCGGCGTCGTGACCTCCTTTTTCAGTTCGCGCATCTGTCGGCTTGGAAATCGGTCCCCACGCTTGCTGGGCTGCCGTACCTGTGGAGGGGCTGCATCGGGGCTCCCCTCTGCGATTCCTCACCAGGCCGTTCTTCCTGGCCAGGGTTTTGCCAAAAACAGGGTCATTCGCCCCAAGAACAGGCATTCTCTTGAGAGAGAAAGTGATCTCACGTGAAGCAAATTGCTGACGGATTGGTTCTGGTCACCTGATAGCGACTGTCACCCTCTTGTTTCTCTAACTGTCCCCTACCACAAATGACTAGTCCGTGGAGATTTGTTTGGGGGCATGTTTTGCTCATTAGGAGATAGTCTCCCTCACCCCACCTTGTTTTTTTTTCCTTAAGAGATGTCGAGCTTTTTTTAGTAGTCTGGGTGATTTCACAGCTGCTATTTTGTTCCTTTCTGTTTTTAGGGAAAATCGCAAGTCTTGTCTTAGATATTATTATAGTGGATTTATACTCTCTTGAGGATATACTGTACTCAGTGCTGTTACTGTTTTCTGTATTCTCAGTTCTGGCAAAAATATTGATTGGTTTGATTCTTTTAATGAAGCAGATTATAGTACGTATATTCTGTATATAATGCTTCTGATTTTGTTAGTGTAGCATTAACCCTCACTTTTTCTGGAAACTTGATGTACTCTTCGTTTTCCTTTTCTGTAAATTGAAAACACAATAAATTCCTTGTCAGCTGTAAAAGTTTTGGATTTGTAAACTAGTTTCTTGAGTGTTATGAATATAAACCACGTAGGGTACACAACAATATCTGGCACCCAGTAAGCACTCAATAAATGGCAGGTTTAAAAAATACATGTAACTGAACATCAGATTGCCTTAGAACCAAAGTAGCTAATTGAGAGTGGTTTCTTCTGAGAAGCCTGTAATTAATGTAAAGGTAGGCATTGTTTATATACCCACGGAAACAAGTACGGTATATCTATCTTTGCTATATTAAAAGTGAACTCATTGTTGAACCTAAGTTCAGAGTGCTTACCTTCTGATTCCTCTTTCTTCAACTAATGAAACTATACTTTTGTCTTTGTATAATTGAATTCAAGCTTAGAAATGTTTTTAATCTTTAGGACTCACTAAAATTCTCCCAACATTTCTGACTGTTTTATACCAAATATCATATAGGTAAGTCCTTGTACATTGTAGCCCCAGCCTACCTTTCTACTTTATTCTCCTTATTCCTTGTATTCTCCAGCCAGTAGAGTTACTCAGTAATAACCCATGCTTTGCCATCTCTCTAAGCCATATGGTTCCCTCTATGCATGTCATACATATTCCTCCTGGCTCTTTAAGTTCTCCTGCCTGAAAAATGTTCCATATATTGGTAAATTAAGTGTGGGGAAAGATGGAACCTGGTAGAATTTTTGTATTGTTTTGAAAAAAATTTTTTTTGAACTTCATTAGTATGGCCAACCAGTTGGGTTTTCTTTAACTGGTGTTTCTTAAAAGGATTTAGATTCTACATGTTCCATTGATGTGTGGAGCCCTAATGGTAGATGATGGCTGAAGATAGATTAAACAAACTTTTTAGGCTTCTCTCCTACACAGAGCTAAACACTCCACCAATTGACAAGTTTAATGCTTGGAAGTTCTGACAAGTCTGCAAGTGGACTAAGCTCATAAAAGAAAGGCTTTTAGGCTCGGCGCCTGTGGCTCAATGGGCTAAGGCACCAGCCACGTACACCTGAGCTGGAGGGTTTGAATCCAGCCCAGACCCGCCAAACAACAATGATGGCTGCAACGAAAAAATGGCCGGGCGTTGTGGCAGGTGCCTATAGTCCTAGCTATTTGGGAAGCGGAGGCAGGAGACTCGCTTTAGCCCAGGAATTGGAGATTGCTGTGAGCTGTGATGCCACGACACTCTACCCAGGGCGACAGCCTGAGGCTCTGTCTCAAAAAAAAAAAAAAAAGAAAAAAGAAAGTCTTTTAGGTGTTTTCTGCATCTGTTCTTTCTTTGTGGACTAAGGCCCAAAATATTCTTAATTTCTTTTTTTTTCTTTGTAGAGACAGAGTCTCACTTTATTGCCCTCCGTAGAGTGCCATGGTGTCACACAGCTCACAGCAACCTCCAACTCCTGGGCTTAGGTGATTCTCTTGCCTCAGCCTCCCGAGTAAGCTGGGACTACAGGCACCCGCCACAACACCCGGCTACTTTTCTGTTTTGCAGGTCGGCTGAGGCTGCGTTTGAACCCTCCACCTTTGGTATATGGGGCCGGCGCCCTACTCGATGAGCCACAGGCCCCGCCCAATATTCATAATTTTTAATTGTTAAACACCCAAATCATTTTTTTTTTTTTTTGTAGAGACAGAGTCTCACTCTATCGCCCTCGGTAGAGTGCTGTGGAGTCACAGCTCACAGCAACCTCCATCTCTTAGGCTTAAGCGATTCTCTTGCCTCAGCCTCCCAAGTAGCTGGGACCATAGGCGCCTGCCACAGCACCTGGCTAATTTTTTTTTGATGCAGTTCGGCCCGGGCCGGGTTTGAACCCGTAGCCCTCGGTATATGGGGCCGGTGCCCTACTCGCTGAGCCACAGGCGCCGCCCACCCAAATCATTTTTATGTCTCACTTTATCACCCTCGGTAGAATGCTGTGGCGTCACAACTCACAGCAACCTCAAACTCCTGGGCTTAGGCGATTCTCTTGCCTCAGTCTCCCGAGTAGCTGGGACCACAGGCGCCTGCCACAACACCCGGCTATTTTTTTGTTTTGCAGTTTGGCTGAGGCCAGGTTTGAACCCTCCCCCTTTGGTATATGGGGCCGGTGCCCTACTGGATGAGCCACAGGCGTCGCCCTGCCCAGCTATTTTTTTTGTTGCAGTTTGGCCGGGGCTGGGTTTGAACCCGCCACCCTCTGGGTATATGGGGCCCGCGCCTTATCCACTGAGCCATAGGCACCACCCCTGACCTATGTTTTAAAGTAGGCTTACCCTTACTATGATATTTTTCACCTATTTTTCCTATCATATTATCTTTTGTCAGGTTTGTGTCCCACATTTGGAGTTCACTAGTGTGATTTTTTCTTGTGTACAGCTTGAATTTAACATCTTTGAAAATTATAGAGTTAGCCTTTCATCTCATTTCTCAGCTTATGGTTTTCCTGGTTTTTTTTTTTTTTTTAGACATGGGGTATCATTCTGTTGCCTAGGCTGGAGTGCAGTGTTACAATCATGGCTCACTGTAACCTGGAACTCTTGGGGTTAAGGCATCCTCTCATATGGTTTTAATTATAAGCAAATTTATATTGTGAGAGAGAGTCTACTTAAGATTCTATTTGGTTTCCTTCCTCTTATTCCTAAGAAAGCTTCAGAATAAGCTTGTCAAGAAAGTTACCTAAAGGCCATAGAATTCTTGAATTCTCTGCAAATACTTTGATATGCTTACTAGCAAATTGTGATCTTTAGATATGTGGTCTGTAATTCTTGATGTGAGTGGTAGGGCTTACATTGTTTTTCTTTTTGAGACAGTGTCTTGCTCTGTTGCTGGGACTAAAGTGCAATGCATTCAAAGCTCACTGCATTCTCCAGCTCCTGGGCTCAATCGATCATCCTGCTTCAGCCTCTTGCCTAGCTGGTACTCCAGTTGTGTGCCATCATACCCAGCTGATTTTTTTTTTCTTTTCTTTTTTTTTTTTTTTTGTTGAGATGGGGTCTTGCTCCTGCTCAGGCTGGTCTCTAACTTTTGGCCTCAACCAATCCTCTTTCCTTGGCCTTCCAAAGTGTTAGGATTTTAGGTGTGAGCCACCATACCCAGCCCAGCTAATTTTTATTTTTTTACATTTTTCTAGGAGATAGGATGTGTTTGTTATGTTGCTCAGGTTAGTATTGTGCACCCAGCCACAAGTGATCCTCCCACTTTGGTCTTCCAAAATTTTAGGATTACAGGCTTGAGCCATCGTTCCTGGCTTCACACTGTTCTTTGAATGTACAAATTCAGTTTATTATTGATAATCTGATTTCATAACTTTAGAATATCAATGGCCATTGGAGTTGAGTTTGAAATTTAGAGCTACACTTAGACCATAGTCTGTTTCCTTATCTAAGAAGCAGGACAGCAAAAGTGCTGCCAGTGTATTTTTCCAAGTCTCATCAGTTGTGATTGGTCAAATGCATGTTCAGATGTGGATTTATCACTATTTTTAAAGGATTTTTCTCTTAATTACTTGAACATAGAATCACTTTCTTTGTGATTCTATGTGTTTTTGAGCTACTAAACAATAATTCTAACAACTTTTGCCTTACGAACAACTTTGCTTTTTTCTCTGAATAAAGCACCTGAAGATGAATGTTTTAAAAGAGACCTTTGAATTGATCAGTTATGGACCTTATTAAGGATCTACAATTATTAGAAATTAATTGTTTCATTTCATTTATAATAGCATTTGGTTAGAGGAGATCTGAATGTCAAATATGTGTTAATTTTTATTATTCATTTAAGCTTCTTGGTATGTCACTGCTGGCTTACTGTGTATTCTTTTTTTTTTTTTTTCTATAGAGACAGAGTCTCACTTTATCGCCCTCAGTAGAGTGC
>CAUYRH010180763.1:0-28121 GCA_963574655.1 Perodicticus potto
CAGATGCAATTTTGGTTCCTTGAGTCCTGGTGACTAGTGTTTTCCCAATATTTCTTATATTGAACATAGCAGATGCCTTCACATCATACCAATCTTTCTTAGAAAATGGATCAACCACTTTCTTCTTGGCTCCCTTTTTGCTGCCTTTCGTAAGGTGCACTATTTCAATCTTCTATAGATAACATTTTACTCTAGAAAAGAAATAAAAAGGGGAAAGAGGGAAAAGCATTTGCAGTTGTAGACAGGGAGGTCAGCGCCCCAGGTCCATCCAGGAGGATTGAGTCCTGGGTAGAGGCCAGGGAAGATTGGAAGGCTGAGCTCTGCCTCTCTCTGCTCCTGGAAGCTGGCAGGGAGGGCTATTACCAGCGAACACCTCTGGGAGGCAGCAGAGGCCGCAGAACGCTCTTGCCATCAGCCCCGGGACGGCTGAGGCTGGGCCAGGTGTGAGCTGAGGGAGGGAGCATCATCATTTCTTCACTTACTGCCAGAGAGGTCGTGTCTCCTCCTCTTTCTCCCAGTGTTCCTATCGCAGCCTTGGGCAAGGCTGACCCCGCTGCTGCCAAGAAATTCTGCACCTTCTCTGGGGCTAAGGGCCCTCGCCTCGATTTTCTGTTTCTTTCTCTCTATTTTCTGTGTCTGTCGAAATCTCTGTCTCCCTCTCCCTCTCTCTCTCTGTCTCCCCCTTTCCCAGTCTGTCTGCCTCTCTCTCTTGTCTCTCTCCCCCTCCCCAGTCATCTGATACCTGCTAAGCCTGTCATGAGGCCAGACTTTGTGCTGCTGCACTGCAGAGGTGGTGAGCAGACACAGGCCTGGCCCACAGCCCTCTGGGCAGAAAGTCGGTGCAGGAAGGGAGTAGGATTATAAATCAAACTACAGCGTAAGTGTTCAAAGTCAGGACAGGGGAAATACAACTTGCCATAGATTGTAAAGATCATTGATGAAAACACAAAGTGTGCATGTGCTGGCCACTAGGTCCTCCACATATGCTGTTATTAGTCCGCAGGCTTAGCTTTGACCATCCTGGTAGCCCTAGAGAAAAGGGGAACAAGATCAGTCAACCAAATTCCTGTCTCATTGTCCCTGAGGTTTTTGAAGCTTCTCACACCTGGTTCTCTCCAGGCTTTCAAAGGCACTGTGAGGCATCAGGACAACACCAGGGCACCCTGTCTGGCATGTGCAGTGTTAGGCTTACCTTGCTCACCCCCCAGCAACATAGACCCCAAAGACAGGCCTATAGGTTGGGGGTGCTCCAGGGATCCTCCCAGCTCAGGGTTAAGTTTAGGATGCTAAATAGCAGGGCTCTTAGACCAGCTGTGTTTGGTTTGGCTTGGTTTTGAACTTAAAAAATGGAGGTATAATTTACATGTAGTGAAATGCACCCTTTTGGCATCTAGTTCTGTGAGTTCTGGCAAACACAGACTATCCCATCTCTGCACTCAGCCCAGCCCTGCACTCCTCTCTGCACTCATTCCCAGCCCTGCCTACTTCCCTGCACTCAGCCCCAGCCCCACGCCCCCCTCGCCCTTGGCCTCAGCCCTGCGCTCCCCCCTGCACTCAGCTTCAGCCCTGCCCTCCCCTCTGCACTCAGCCCCAGCCCTGCACCTTCTCTCTACTCAGCCCCGGCCTTGTGCCTCCCCTCTGTTCTCAGCCCCAGCCCTGGACCCCTCCTCTGCTCTCAGCCTCAGCCCTGTGCCCACTCTGCACTTAGCCCCAGCCCACATGCTCACTGTATTCATCTCTTTGCCAACCCCAACCTCAGCTTCTCCCTGCGCCATCCTGACGAAGGTGGGTGTATCTCATCGTGGTTTGGAGCCATACTCTTTAACCACTGGGAATTTTTTTTTTTTTTTTTGTAGAGACAGAGTCTCACTTTATTGCCTACAGTGCTGTGGCGTCACACAGCTCACAGCAACCTCCAACTCCTGGGCTTAGGCGATTCTCTTACCTCAGCCTCTGGAGTAGCTGGGACCATAGGCGTCCGCCACAACACCTGGCTATCTTTTTTGTTGTTGTTGCAGTTTGGCGGGGGCTGGGTTTGAAACCGCCACCCTTGGTATATGGGGCCCAGTGTCTTACTGAGTGAGCCACAGGCGCCGCCCTTTTTTTTTTTTTTTGAGAGAGTCTCACTGTGTCACTCTTGGTAGAGTGCTATGGCGTCACAGCTCACAGCAACCTCAAACTGTTGGGCTCAAGTGATTCTCTTGCCTCAGTCTCCCAAGTAGCTGGGACGACAGGCACCTCACACAACGCCCAGCTATTTTTTGTTACAGTTGCCATTGTCGTTTGGCAGGCTCAGGCTGGGTTCGAACCCACCAGCTCTCCTGTATGTGGCTGGCACCCTAGCTGCTGAGCTATAGGCGCCGAGCCCACTGAGGATTTTTCAGCCTGGACATCAGCCCCTCCACCTCAACCAGGCAAGTCCATTCAACTGTCCGAATTCATTCAGTCCACGAAAATTTATGGAGCATCTGCGAATGCCGGATGCAGGGGACCCACCAATGGACAAGAGGGTGGTGCCCACCCTTCCAGGAAGACACCCTGAATAACCAGGAAGATGCACTGTTAGAAGTTGTTAGGATGACCCCAGAATGCAGTGACGTGATAGGTGGGGTTTGCTTCTCTCCTGCTTTGGATTCCATCTTACCTGAAAAGATCTCCCAGGTGCACCTGGCTGGCTCTGAGTCACATTCAAGCCTCCTCCTCCAGGAACCCTTTCTCAGTCTCAGCATCAGTAGGCAACTGGGTACCCCATCATGAAGGGCCCATGACATCTCCCTTTCTGAACTTTTATCTTTGGGTTTTACTTTTTTCCTGGCTTTTGGTCCCTTTTGCGTTCAGGGACAAGGTGGGGAGCATCCTTACACACTCGCAGCACCCAGACTGGACTGGGCTCTCATGCCTATCAGGCATCCAGGGAGGCCATGGCAATTCGTGGCTGTGCTGCTGTTTCTCCGGCCTCTGGGCTCTCTGCCTCTGCTGGTGGCCTCGTCCCTCCCACATCCATCATTCTGTCCTTCACACTGCCACAGTAGACATGAATCCCTTGGGAGTTGATGGCTTACAGTTTCTGCTATCTCCTATCAAGCACAGCCATTCATGATTGACACTTTAAGGGACCCTCTCCCCATCCCACCTTATTTTCTGGTGGTTCCTGTGGGCACCACCTAACAGCAACCCCTAAAACAACCGCACAGGTGTGCTTCTCCCCTCTGTACCACACCTGGAGAGCTGTGAGCACGACTTTCCTAAAGATGCATTGAGTTACACCTGGAAATTTGGCTCTGACATTGATACCCGCAGCTTACTCAGAGTGGCCCCTGCTCTGTGGCATCTGTGTCTCTGCTTCACATTTGTCACACACTGATGTGGCTCCCATGGTCATCTGCCTCTCACTTTCTGACTCTCAGCATGTGGAATTTCATCGTGAATCTCTTCAACATGATGGAAGTCAGTTCTCTAGAATGCTTTCTTCGGCCACCAGCTCACTGGGGACACATGTACAGGGGCTTTTTAATTTGATGAGGTTAAGGTTCTGCTGGACTCTCCTGGCCTGTCGACTGCTACTAGCAGATCCCTCAGAGGTGAGATGTCCTGGCGGACAGAGCCCCTGCCTACATGCCTGGGGACACCTGGCTTAGCTCTAGACGGTTTCCAAGGAGCACTGTCATCAGAGTCCTCTCTTCTTGTGTAGAGTTCCAGGGAAGCACCTTAGTTGGCCTGGGTCAGCTTAGGTAGACATCTGCTGCTGTCCCCTGCTAGGCCTCTCACTGGGAGCCGACCCTGGTGCTCTGCCACAGCGTAGCCAGGAGGCCTGTATGACCCCGGGCAGCACCTTATGTGGGTCCTTTGCCTTCCTCTGGGGCTCAGCTTCCCCAGCTGCTTGTCCAGGCAAAGGGCAGGGACACCTTTTGTGAGCTCAGGCTAACAGAGACCCACCCCCCCCCCGAATTGTTCTCTGTTCTTCTAAAAGTGACATTGACCCATGAGTCACAGGCAGCTGGCAGGGTGGTGGCTCCATCCATTGTTACGCCTTGCATCACAGCGCTGGCCCACCAAGGAGTTGTCTCTGTCTACCATTTTTCTGGAGGGAGACCTGGAATCACTCTGCAGGCAGAGGTGGGGGCGGTGAGAGAAGCGTCACTCTGGAACCAGATCTTGCAGAGCGAGGGGGTCAGGCTCCTCCTTGGGTCAGCCTAGGTCTAAATGTAGTGGGGCTAGTGACAGTGGCACCACTGCTGGGCATCCAGGGGTCAGCAAGCAGGGCACCACTTCTGACCCAGCACCTGCGTGTCTCCTTGGAAACAGGCTGGGCCTCAGCACCCAGAAGGAAGCCTGAAGCCGCTCTGATATTTCCCTCCTCTCCCTGCCATGCTCTCCCACCTCTCTCAGCCAGTGTCTGGTTTCCTTTTGTGGCCCCCCAGGGGCTGTGGCCCCCCAAAAGACTGCACTTTGCGACCAGAGTGGCTTGAAACCAGAGGAAAGAACGCCAGGGGATTTGGCTTAAACTTGTTAAACCCAATGAACCCTCCTGCCGAACGATCCCAGTCTGCGCCGGGCCTTTTAATCTCGTTCAGGCCTCAGGATAATTCGTTTAGCTGTGCTGATCAGTTGAAGGTTAATTCAATTGGACTTGGGTTATTTATTTGTGCCCGGATTTGCTAAGTGTCATTGGAGGTACATGAGGTCTTCATTATGGTGGCGAGATGGCTTCATTAGGGTGACGGCCACTCCTGCTGGACCCTCTGCCCCCCGCCTGCTCTAGACTGAGGAGGGGCTGGCAGCCTTGGGGGCACCAGGAGGTGGCATGTGATGGCTCCAACCCTCCGTGCAGCCTGACCTGGGGGACATATGCCGGGCAGTATGCTGGGATTCCGGCTCCCTCCCTTTGGCCTACAGTTCTCCTTGTTGAGTGACTGACCCTAAACGAGTTTGGGAGATCTGTGTCTGTGGACTCATCCCTCAGGGGGCCATGGGGGATTCACCTCCTGAGCCTCAGTGTTCCATCCACACCATGGGGACAATGATCTTCCCAGGGTGGGCTTTGTAGCAGGGCAGGCTGAGGAGGGTGCAACCCCCATTGCATCCTGTGACTCATGTGCATGATTGCTGAGGTCACAGAGGGCCATCTGGATGGCCAGGCAGGCAGAGCTCACCTCCTAGAGTCAGCATCCTACCCAGGGCAGCTGTAGATGATAGATGGCGCTTTGATGCTGAGGACGCTGAGCAGGACTTGGCAATTTGCCCCTTTCCTGCCCCAGGATCGTAGATGCCTTGGCTGGTCTCCTTCTCCCGTTGTCCCAGGTCTTTCCAGCATAGATGGGAGCGCAGGCAGGAGAAGGCCATTCTTTAGAAGCCTGGGGGCTAGTTAAGTCAGCATTTTGGATTGGGCTGTCCAGAAGCATGGCCTGAACGCAGGGTCTGAGAACGTGAGCTTTCTTCCGGAGATGATCTCAGGAAACTGTAGTGGAAAGTGGGGGCTATATATTAGAGATCTTGAGGGAAACAGAACCAATGTACAAAAGGAGGAAGTAGCTCATGTGATTATGGAGGCTGAGAAGTCCTACGATCTGAGTTTGCAAGGTGGAGAGCTGGGAAGCTGGTGGTGCGGTTCAGTCAGTGTCTGGAGGCCCGAGAACCAGGCCCAGCCCAGGGCAAGAGACCATGAGAAGATGTGTCCCAGCTCCAGCAGAGAGGCAAAAGAGGGGCTGGACGGTCCACTCTCCTGAGTGCACCAATCCCAATGCTAGTGTCATCAGAAACACCCTCACAGACACACCCAGACATGATGTCTCTTTGGGTACCGCATGGTGCAATCAAGTGGACAGACAACACGAACCATCCCAGGGAGCGAGGCAGGTAGGGAAGACAGCCACAAGGCTGTGTCTTCATGTGTCCACTGATATGGACAGCTGTAGCTTCCCCAGAGCATGCCACAGTCATCCCTGGTGAGAGGGGTCTCTGTACACCAGCTCTGTCAGCCACTGGTTGAATGTCCATGCTCCTGGGTCACCTCCCCTTATCCTCATGACATCCATGGGCCATATTTCACAAATGGAAAAACCGAGGCCCCAAGAGTCTGGATAGGGCCAAGGCCAAAAACCCTGTACAAGGAAGGCCACCTGTTTTCTCCAGCTAAGTGGGACCCTCCATGGCTCCTGCACTTCCCTGGGTCTCCACCATTGTTGCCCAGTGACCTTGTACAACACTCGCTTGGTGACTGCTGTGTCCCCACCACAGCTCCACAGAGGCAGGGCATGTTCCTGACTCACCTGAACCTCCACAGTGCCCAGCATACTCCAGGTACTCAAGGAGTATCTGCTATGCCCTGGGCCAGTTCCTCACCTGTCTCACGCGGGGGTCCAGGTGTCTGTGCTGCACGGAGAACCATCCCAAGCATGGTTTCATTATGGATCATGACTTTCAGGTAGAGAATGTGAATATGGGCTGGGTGCAGGGGCTCATGCCTGTAATCCCAGCACTCTTAAAGGTCAGGAGTTCAACACCAGCCTGATTAAGAACAAGACCTCATCTCTACAAAAAATAGCCTTGTGTGGTGGCTCATGCCTGTAATACTGGCACGTTGGGAGGCTGAGGCAGGAGAATCACTTGAGCCCAGGAGATGGAGGTTGCAGTGAGCTGTGATGATGCCACTGCACTCTACCTAGGGCAATGGAGAGACTATCTCAAAACTAAACAGAACAAAAATCAGAATGTGGATACTGGGCCAGTTTTTCTGATCTAGGTGGCCTTGATGAGAGGCCACTGGCTGTACCTAACTGGTGAGTGGGCTGGTCTGGCGGGTCCAAGACAGCTTCACTCACATGTGCGGTGCCTTGGAGAGATGGCTGGAAGGTGGGGTTCGGCTGAGATGTCTGTTGGAGTTCCCTGCTGTGGCCTCTCCAGCATAATGTTCTTGGGTTGGCGGGACTTCTGATGTGACAGCTCAGGACTCCCAGAGTCAGTGTCCCAGGGGAGAGGAGATGGAAGCTACTGGTCTTTTAGGCTGGGCCAGGAACCAACACTATTGCATTTCACCATTTTGACTGTGGTAAAATATATACAATATGGTATCCATCATGTTTGTCATTTGTAAGTGGCATTAGATACATCCACAATGTTGTTAATCGTTGCCACTATCTATACCTAAAATTCTTTTCATCTTTTGCAACAAAAACTCAGCATCCATCAAACCGTAAGTCCCTATCTTCCCTCCCTGCAGCCCCATTCTACTTTCTGTCTCTGTGGGTATGACGACTTTGTGTAAGGGGAATCATACAGTATCTGTCCTTTTGTGACTGGTTTATTTCACTTCATACAACGCTCTTGAGGTTCTTCTGTGTTGCACATTTTGTTTATGGGTCACTGAGCCACAGATGCTCGGGTTGCTTCCACCTTTGGGCTACCGCGAGTAACACTGCTGTGAACACAGGGGAACACGTACCTGTTCAAGCCACCTCTTGCTCTTGGTCAAGCACAGAGCCCAAAGATTTGATGGAAAGAGGACAAAGAATTTGCAGTCATCTTTAATCCACCATACCATGCCATTCCCAGGCCACAGAGCAAGTGAGGAGGTGGCAGCAGAGATGGCCAAATGTGGGGGAGGACATTAGGTACTGGGGAGGGTGGGTCAGAGGCAATGCAGCTGGCAGAAGTGACCCAGAAGGCACAGAAGAGAGGGTAGAGCATTCTAGAGAAGGGCCTTTCATCCACAGCTGGAGGACAGGGGTTGGGTTCAGAAGAAGCTTGGGGAGATTTGAGAGCTGAGGCAGGGAGGCTAGAGACTTACAGGAGAGTCTGGCCCCACCACCTGTGAGCTATAGGACCAGGAGCTTCACTTAACTCTCATCTGGCTCCCGAGGTAAGAGGGGATAACAGGCCCCCCAGAGGGTATCAAGAGAATTGAGTGGGAAAGTCTGTGCAAACCTCATGCCTGGCTGTGATGGTGAAGTCTATTAACTTGAGTGGGGTAAGGGATGCCCAGATAGCTGGCAAAGCATTATTTCTGGGTGAGTCTGTGAGGGCATTTCCAGAAGAGGTGAGCATTGACTCAGAGGATGGGAAGGAAGGCCCACCCTTCCTAGTGTGGGTAGCAGCATTCCCATTCACTGATGTCCTGGATAGAACAAAAAGGAGAAGTTCAAACCTCTCTCTCTTCCTGAGCTGGGCATCCATCTTCTCTTGTCCTCGGATGTCAAAGCTCCTGGTTCTCAGGCCTTTGAACTCCAGCACCTGCATGAATGCTGCCCCACCCTCCCCGTGCCCATTCTCAGGTCATCAGACTTGGGATGAACTACACCCCTGGTTTTCCTGGGTCACCCCAGCTTGCAATGAGCAGATGGTGGGACACATCAGCCTCCATAATTGCCGGAGCCAATTTCCATATTAGGTCATTATATATGAAATGTCCAATTTTGGATCAAAAGTTTATTATCTCTCAAACAAGAAGCAGTACAATTAATCAAAATGTGCACCTAAATTATTGACGCAATTTTGCCATCTTAATGGCAGCTTGCTTATGTCAGCATTGAAGAAGGCTGGAAAGCAAGTGGCAATAAAATTGGAAAAGGTATTTTCCACAGCTTGTTGAGAATGGAATATTTTTCCTTGAAAGAAGTGGTCCTCTAGGAGGCTTAGGCAGATGGATCTTGGGCTCAGGAGTTTGAGACCAGCCTGAGCAAGAGCAAGACCCCGTCTCTGAAAATAGCCAGGCATTGTGGCAGGCACCTGTAGACCCAGCTATTAGGGAGGCTGAGGCAAGAGAATCATTTGAGCCCAAGAGTTTGAGGTTGCTGTGAGCTGTGATGCCACAGCACTCTACTGAAGGTGACAAAGTGAGACTTTGTCTCAAAAAAATAAAAAAAAACAGAAGAAGAAGTGGTCCAAAGCCTGGGAGGAGAGGTAGTCAGTTGGTACAAGGTTTGGTGAATACAGAGGATGACAGTGTTTCCAATTTCAGCTTCTGTAGTTGAGCAGTGTTTGTGCGACACGTAGTCAAGTGTTGTCTTGCAAAAGGATTGTCCTGTCTCTATTGACCAATCTCAGCTGCTTAATCACAAGCATCCTCACCATGTCATCCGTTTGACTGCAGTAGACATCCGCTGTAATTGATAGACCAGGCTCCATGAAGCTGCGGTGGATAAAGCCAGCACTGGACCTCCAAACACACACCAGACACCTTTAGCTTTTTGTGACGAATATTCAATTTCGTACTGTGTTTTGGCATTTTATCTTTTTTTTTTTGAGACAGAGCCTCAAGCTGTCACCTGGGTAGAGTGCCGTGGCATCACAGCTCACAGCAACCTCCAACTCCTGGGCTTAGGCAATTCTCTTGCTTCAACCTCCCGAGTAGCTGGGACTACAGGCGCCCGCCACAATGCCCGGCTATTTTTCTGTTTTGCAGTTCAGCTGAGGCCGGGTTTGAACCCACCACCTTTGGCATATGGGGCCAGCGCCCCACTTGATGAGCTACAGGTGCCGCCCAAGATGATTTATATTTTGATGCCCATTTAATTCATGCAGAACCCATCTATCCAGCTTATTCTTGCTGACTTGTTTCAAATGGTCCAGTGTTGTTGGTATGGTAACATCAAACCTTGTTGCTAATTCACCCATAGGTGGAGATGTATTTGCTTCTTCTACAGTTTTTATTTTATTTTTATTTTTTAATTTTTTTTGGAGACAGAATCTCATTTTCTTGCCCCTGGTAGAGTGCTGTGGCACCATAGCTTACAGCAACCACAAACTTTTGGGCTCAAGCGATCCTCTTTCCTCAGCCTCCCAAGCAGCTGGGACTATAGGTGCCCGCCACAATGCCTGGCTATTTTTTAGAAAGAGGATCTTGCTCTTGCTCGGGCTGGCTGGAACTCATGAGCTCAAGTAATCCACCCGCCTTGGCCTCCCAGTTGGGATTACAGGTGTGAGCCACCACTTCCAGCCTTTCCACTATTTTTAGCTCATTATCCACCTTGGTTTCAGGTCACCCATTTGGCTCATTTTCAAGATTAAAATCACCAGAACAGAACTTCTCAAACCATCGACATACTGCGTGTTAGCCACATCTTTCCTAAACACTTTGTTGATATTTCATGCTGTCTGCTCTGCTTTTGTTCCACAATGGGACTTCTATTCAAAAATAACACAAAGTTTTTACTTACTCATGATTTCACAAAATGCACTAAAAATTTTTGAAAGATAAGCATAAGCCAAAACATGCATTTGAAAGAAAGAGTATGTACCTTCATAATAATAATTAAACAAGAAATGTCAAAGTAAAATGTCAGAAATACCAATTGTTAAACTTAGTACTTAAAGAGATTGGATATTTCATACTTAATAACAGAATAGGTACACACACACACACACCCCCTATTGGTTCTGCTTCTCTGGAGAACACTAACACTCTGGAACACACTGAGTGCCCAGTTCCTGTTATGCCCACGTGTAAGGCACGTGCAAGTGTCAGATGGAAGTGATGAGAGAGGTTGGGCCCTGCAGACTTGCTCTCTTGGTCCGAGGCCAGTGCAAGGTCATGGTCTTAGAGCAGTGATATTCACTCGCTGAATCTCTTCCCAGGGGACCTGATGGGGAAGGACCCAGGAGGCAGGTCTGGGCTGTGCTGTCAGGGAGGCTGGCTGCTCTCTAGGGTCCATGGTCAGGAGCCCTTGGCGACATAGATGGCCACATGGTCAGCTGTAGGTTTCTCCAGGGGTGTCGCTGGGCCCTCCCTGGCAGCATCTGAGGGTGATGCAAGGTACCGAGGGCCCTCACTCTCCTCCTAGGAGTGGCCAACTCTGCAGGCACAGAATGTGAGGCTGAGGACACAGGTTTGGAGTTGCCCAGAGCACCGTGGTGGCTCAGGGCATGGTGGGGACACCTGGTAGGAGCATGCTTACTGAGTAATGGGTGGCGCTGTCACTCTGTGGTCTTCCCCAGGCCAGCTGGTGGGCAGTGGGGTTCTGTGGTCCCTTTGAGGGCCTGAGGCCTTGGGGGACACCCTGTTGTGCTGCCCACACTGGCCCAGGTCCAAGCTCCCCTCTATTCCTCCCTAAGGCGTCACCTGGCCTTCATCATGTCCCTCCCTGCCTGCCTTTCTCTGCACATCAGCCTGAATCTGATCCCCCAGGACTCTGCCTCATCAAACAGCCCTCTCTCATCACCATAATTTTCCATTTGTAGGTAAAGCTGCACCTGGGGTTCTTGGAATCTGCTAACTCTATTGCAACTGGCGGAGCTTCTCACAGTGCCCACCCATTTCCTGCCATTGTTGGGAGTGGGGGATGCCAGATGGGGGATGCTGTCCAGGTACATCCGACATCCGAGACCACTGAGGAGGAAGGGATTCCTCAAATGAGTCCACAGAACTGTTTTTTTTTTTTAATTTTTTTATTAAATCATAGCTGTGTACATTAATGCAATCGTGGGGTACAATGTGCTGGTTTCACATACAATCTGAAATAGTTTCATCAAACTGGTTAACATAGCTTTCATGTCATTTTCTTAGGTATTGTGTTAAGACACTTACATTCTACATTAAGCTTCTCTGTCAGCTGGAGGGGAACAGTGGTTGCCTGCTACCTATATGTCTATCTGTCCATCCTTTCTAGGCCCCAGAAATAGGCAAACTCAGAGACTTCCCTATGGGAAGAAGCAGCAACACCTCCTAGCCCCTCTGTGCTCTCTCGTGCCTCAAGAATGATCAGTGATGCAATAAATGCTGAGACTCTAAACGCCACTGCAGTCCCCATTTTGCCCCCAGGGAAAGCAAGGTCAGAAGGCATGGTACTGGCCAGGTCAGCCAGACACGGTTCAGGGATTTCAGTTTGGTTTGGGAGATGCCATGTGCGAATAGGAGCTATACCATAACCCGGAACATACCATGTCCTGGATTAGGCTCCTAAGATTTACTGGGGGCATTCAGAGGAGAGTGAGATGCCCATTCACAGAGTCAGCCTGGGCTGTGGCTTGGGGATGGCTCCCCTTGTAGGGCACAGCATGAACAGAGGCAAGAGGAGGGCAGTGTGGGCAGACTGAGTGGACTCTGTGTGTGTGAGAGAGACACAGTCACGAGTGTCCCAGTGTGGCTGGGCTCAGGAGGTCAGGAGAGGACTAGAGCCCAGTCCAGCCCAGCCCTGCACAGTGAGCAGGACACCCCAGCCTGAGCACTTTTGCTGGTATTTCCTGAGGTTTCCTGCCTTTCTGAGGCAGTCCCAGGGCCCACTCCCCATAGGGATGCAGGAGTCCCAGGCTGAGGGTGCTGCTCTCCCTCCTCCTTCCCCCAGCGTCCTTGCTTGCCCAGCATAGCAGAGCTGTGTCAGCTTTGGGGACACAGTGGTGAACAAGACTGTGGGGGCCCCACATCCAGTAGAAGAGAGAAAACAGCAAGCAAGCAATGCACATGGCCATGTTCCAGTGTGCAGGGAATGCTGAGCACCAGGAGAGAAGAACAGGGGACAGGGCCTGACCGGGGGGCCCAGGAAGTCTCTGACAGGAGGCAGGTGGAGGAGACATCCAGGCAGCAGCCAAGGCGGGGAGGGTGGGATGGACACATGGCCGTCCATCCGGAGCCATCTGACAAGCACCTGCATGTGTCCTGGCACTGCTCTGGGGGAGGCCAGGGGTGGGCATGACCCAGGGAGCTTCCCTTGCTGCCCTGCCCCCTGCCTCTAGCTACTTCTTCAAACCAGTTGAAGCGGTAGGGTGCAAAGATGAAGATAACCGCTCTCTCACATTACATCAAAATTTCTCAGACAGTTTCAGCTCATTACTTGAGAGGAGGCCGCTTCTCTGGTTTTCCAGGCAAACCCTTAGGTTTTAAAACCCATTGTACGGACTATTATTTCATTAGTGAAGTCACACCATGGGGACAAAGGGACTTTTCATCTGTAAAAGGCTGTGCAAATATGGATCACTAAAAATTAATTAAACGTTTCCATCTCTCAAAGCTCTGCAGCTGCAACTCTTCCTACTGGCGTCAGCTGAGGATAACTTGTTTATCTGCCGCCTCCTGCAGGGTTGCAGAGCACTGTGAGCCCCAGATCGTATCTCAGGTGCTGCATCATGGCAGCAATCAGGTATTTGGGGATATGGGGTGATGGCCCAGGATTGGACAGGTCCAGGGTGTTCCAAGCTCTCTGCTCTGTCCCTATGGCTTGGATGGTGGCAAGAAGGACATGTGCTGACTGTGAGGAGTTGGGAGCCAGAGGCATCCGTCAGCTTCCTGGAGATAGGAAACTCAGTGTCTCTCTCCTTGTGACAGTCCTGCAAGTAAGCAAAGTGTGGACACCACACTTTCCCCAGAGCCTACCATCCTCCTCCTCATGGTCCTTCTACTGAAGCCACTGACTCCACACCTACCTGTCCAGCAGGTGGCCTGTGCCAGGTACCATGTGGGCTTGGGGTGCCCTCAGGGCTTTGGTGGGTTCTTATTTAGTGGGGGTGGACAGGAAAAGGGACACTCGATTGGTAAGTGAGCCCCTGTTGGATAGTGGTCAGTGTTGCACAGGGGCCAACACGGGCAGGCAGTCATGTGGGGCTAGCCTGCAGAGGAGCAGCCAGGATGGGACATTTCTGTTGACCCTGAATGCTGAGCAGAGATCTGGCAGGTGCAGGTCGGAGAACAGCCCATGCAGAGAAGAACTTGCAAGTTTATGGGGCACCAAGAGAGGCAGTGGCTGAGCTTCCCAGGGATGCTGTAACAAATCACCATAACCTGGGGGGCTTAAAACCACAGAAAGTCGTTGTCTGTCAGTCAGGAGACCCCTCTGAAATCAAGGGGCTGGCAGGTGGGTTCCTCCTTGTATTCCAGGCCTCTTTGCTGCTTCAGGCGCTGCCAGAAGCCCATGGCTCCCTTGGTTTCACTGCAGTCTCTGCCTCCATCATCACATGGGTGCGTGTCTCTGTGCCCTTTCCTGTTCTCATAAGGATACCTGAGGTTGGGTGAGTCCAGGATGACCTTATCCTGATGTCCCAAGATGCCATGCACAGGTGGAAGGTCCCAGCCACAGGTTCCAGGGCTTGGGGCTTGGATATATGTTTTCGGCGGGGGGAGGGCACCATTCAACCCATGATAGGCTGTGTGTGGCTAGTGGTGGAGAGGAGGTGGTATGAGGGGAATGGGTTGAGGCGGCAGAGGCTGGTGGTGAAGAGGAGGTGGTATGAGGGGAATGGGTTGAGGCGGGCAGAGGCCAGGTTGTGCACAGCTCCTGGGCCCTGGCACCTTCTAGGCACATCTGGTGGCCTCCAGGGATTTGCTAGGGATTGAATGTGAGCACACACAAGGAAAGGCTTGTTCTTCCATGCAGTCCATTGGGGGCCGTGGCCTCTCTCACGACTGATGTGAAAATGGAGGAACCAGAATTCCTGTGGCCTTTGAGGAAATAGAGCAGTGACAAAAGAAGAAGGGAAATGGCACAGGAGGCCTGTGGGACAAACAGACATGACTGCCTGTGACAAGCCCCTCTCAAAGGATGGCCCTAGGTAAATGTGGGCAGAGGAGGTACAAGTGCTCCCTGAGGCCCATGTCAGAGAGGATGTTAGATTAAGGTTTTACATTACAGTCATTTAAAAAGTAAAACTATTTGTCAATCCTGAGGGGCTGCACTAGTCTTGTTCTGATATACCCCTGGGGGGCTTCAAGGAGGCGGAGGCCAGTGTGGGGGTTGGGGGCGCCTGCTGTGGGGATTGGCTCCTGTCCTGTCTGGGCCACCCTTCCTCATGAGCACATGCTCCAGGCCTCCTGCCTGCCCTCAGTCTCAGGACTTTCCCGAAATCCAGGAGAAGCTTCCCACGTGCTGGTGTGTTGCCTCATGGGCTTCTTCTCTGGGATAAACACTGCCTCAGCTGAAAGGTTGAACTGGTAATGAAGGTTCCCTGAATTCATTATGTCTGCCGATTTCTCTTCCCAGGGGAACCCCTTGATATCAGATAAGTAGGCTTTGAAGGTTGGTGGCTGGGCCCTGACCCTTCTTGGACTGGCCAGGGCAGGCTCAGTGGGTGTTGGCTGCCAGCGGTGGGCCATCTGTGGGTCAGTGGCAGGTATGTTGGAGTGAGGCAGCTGGGGGACACGGGCATGGTGTGTGCATGGGGGTGTGCACAGGGGTGTGCTGTCTTCACAGGAAGCCAGTGCTGCCCAGGCCTCTGGGGTCAGGTGGGCACATGGGGACTGGCTTGTGCTAACCACACACTCCAAACACGAGTGTAGCCCAGAAGGTCTCCTTGGTAACTTATGTGGAGAAATATTGGTACCTGGAATGACCCTGGGGCCTCGGTAGTGTGTTATTACATAGCCCCTGTTTTGTGCTGCGCCAGGTTGCAAAGGACCCTCCTGGCTAGGCTTGACCGAGCAGGAGTGCAGGGGGAGGCATTTGCCAGGGTTTCTGCATCTGGGCTGACAGCAGACCGAAGTGCCCAGAGCTGAGCCAAGCAGGAGCCCAGGTCAAGCCATGCTGATGGACGGGAGGGGCTCTGATGGGCATTGCTCACTGCCCTGACCCAGCCAGGGTTTGTGGGTATGTGGGGCTGGGTTTCTGGGGAGTATCAATCAGAAGGGGGGCTTTTGTGAGACCTCAGGCCAGTCCCTGAGGTGACGCTGTGGTGGGCAGTGAGGAAGGCTGGACAGACGCCAGTCAGGAGGCTATATGTGGAGCCCCCTGTGGGTGACGCAGTGCAGTACAAGGGTGCAGCAAGGACGGCAGAGCTGGCTCTGTGGCGCTCTCAGTAAGGGGGTAGGGTGGGAGAACCAGGCCTTCAGCATTCTCAGCCTGCTGACTGTGGCGCTCTCAGTAAGGGGTAAGGTGGGAGAACCAGGCCTTCAGCATTCTCACGCCCGCTGACAGCATCTCTGAGTCTCACTGGAAATGTGGGTCTGAAAGAACTTGGTAGGGGCCACGGAAAGGGGAGGCAGGTAGATGGGGTAGAAGCAAGGTCTCTTCCCTGGTGAAACAGGGGAGACTGAGGCCCAGGGTGAGGAAAGATGGGTGTCTTGGGAAGAATGAGGAAGATGAGCCCCCACGGTCCTGGGTGTTCAGGGCATTTGGAGGCCCAAGAGCCCTGGAGAGAGGACAGAAGCCCCTGAAAAGGCGGGAAGAGGTCATAGCCTGGGGATGTGGTGACCAGGACAGATGGCCTTGAGAGGGACACTGGGGAGCCATCCTCATGAACAGGGCAGTAGGGTGGATGCATCTGACGCCCCCACATAACCACTCTGCTCATGAGCGTGCAAGCATTGCCCAGATTTTAATTTGTGGGAGAAGTGACCTTTTATATTTCAGATCACATGAAGTTAATTTGCACTCCAAGTTCAAGAGCTCCTGAGAAGGTACAAATGTGATTTCTTAACAGCTGTTACTGTAGGGCTCAACATGACAGAAGTGGTGAGAGGCAGAAGGCAGCACATGTTCTCTCCCTGGAGCCAGCCTAGGGCAGCAGCCATTTAGGAAGAGTCACGGGAAAGAGGGCCACGCAGTCCTCTCATACAATGTCCTTGGCCTATAGCTGTCCTGCCTGTTTGTTACCTCCAGTGACGGAGAGCTCACTACCTTGAGGAGTGGCTAAGCCTAACATTGGTCAGGTTTGGCTGGGAGAAGGTCTTTCTAATGTTAGATAAAATCTCCTTTTATGGACTCTTCTTTGCCCTCTGAAGATACATAAAATAATCCCTGCTCCTTGTCCTAATGCCAGCCTTCACACATATGGAACACCCCTCTCATCTGCTGCTTCTGCTGAGCACCTCTGATTCCTTAACTGTGCATCCCTAGATCCCTGGGACCACCCTAGTTCGCCAATGTCCTGGAAGTGAGGCACTGGGGCTAGACACAGGGTTCCCTTTCAAAATGACTGGCCAAGGTTCCTGTCACTTTCCTGCTTTTGGACACTGTGCCTCTAGCAGCATGGCTGAAGATCACATCACACTCATCTTCCGAGGGATTGCCTGCCGACCTGGGGTCTCCAGACACCCTGCCACTGTCTGCAGGGTGCTTGTTCATTGATTGCTGTTGGAGGACAGGGTGGGAGTGGCAGTCTGCAGGAGGGGTGAGTAGTTTGGAGCAGTGGAGGTGACAACATTGGGGGCCAGTGATTTTAGGGTGAACCTGCTAGCTCTCAGTAGCCCTCCTGCTGCCCAGAGGGACCACATGCACCCTTGCCGACCTGACTGGACCTGGGCTGCTCACCTGACTGAAGTGGGAACAATCAGACCTTTTTTGTCCCAGCAGATGACGGGGGTCAGCTTTGTGGGGTGTGGGAAATTCAAAGCCTGGTTTACAGAGAGAGGATGTGTGATGGGGTCAACAGGGGGTGGGGTGGTGAGGGTAAAGGAAGAGGCAGGTGTAGATGGGATTGAAGGTACATCGGGCTCACCATGCTACTGGCCTCTGCCAGTCACACAGACCCAGCAGGTTTCTAGGAGGGTGGAGGACCTGGGGTCTGGCCGTGAGGTCCAGCTCCACTCTCAACTTCTAGCCCCTTGGTGCCAGGACTTTCCAAGGCCCTTGGGACTCACCTCAGTGCTGTGGGCTGACCCTGGTCAAGTCTGGTGCCCAGCTTCTGCTGGCTGAGGTGGGTCAGCTGATCACATGAAGTCTGGGCCTCCTCTTGTCCATGCCTGTCTGAGCACTTTGGTAACTGCACCTGGCCACTCCTCAGGCAAGTTTGTTGCTGGTGCAGTCTCTACCAGGGGCAGGACCACCATGCAGGGCCAGGTAAGGTTGCCAGTCGGGGCTTTGACTAGAGAGTGTCCTAAAGAGCGAGTGATCTGCCCTCTCTTAACCTCCATTACCTTTTCTGTAGAGTGGGGACAAAAATGTCCCCCCCTTCCCTTGAAGGACTGCTGCTAAGTATGACCAGTGGCTGTTGGCTGGGAACTAGCTGACATCAAGGACTAGAGGCCTTGGTTCCTCTCCATGTGACCTGTGCCCCCTCACAGTATGGTGTGTGGCCTCCAGGACCAAGTGCCTTTTATGATCTTGCCTGGCAAGTCAGGTGGCATCCAGGAAGCTGAAATATGTCCCCAAATCTCCTACGCTGAAGACAGACCCCTAGGCCCTCAGTAGCTGTATTTGAAGATGGTATCTTTAAAGAGTAATCAAGCTAGAAAGAGGTCATGAGTGTTGGCCCTAACCCAATAGGACAGATGTCTTATAAGAAGAGGAAATTGAGGCTCAGCGCTTGTGGCTCAAGCGGCTAAGGCACCAGCCACATACACCAGAGCTGGCTGGTTTGAATCCAGCCCAGGCCTGCTAAACAACAATGACAATTACAACCAAAAAATAGCCGGGTGTTGTAGCAGGCGGCTGTGATCCCAGCTACTTGGGAGGCTGAGGCAAGAGAATCGCTTAAGCCCAAGAGTTGGAGGTTGCTGTGAGCTGTGACACCACGGCACTCTACCCAGGGTGACAGTTTGAGACTCTGTCTCAAAAAACAAAAAAGAAGAGGAAATTGGAGCACACACAGAGGGATTACCATGACTCAGGGAGGGCATGGTCATCTGCAAGCCAAGGAGAGAGGCAGCCTGCCGACACCTTGATCTCAGGCTTCAGCCTCTAGGACTGTGAGAGAGTAAGTGTCTGTTGTTGCAGCTGCCTGCTCTGTGGGATTTGAGGCACCTGTAGCAGCCAGAGGACGCTAATATGGCATCTCTTTGGTCTTACTCTCTCCATAAAACCCTCACAAAGTCTTGCCCAGGTTGAGGGAGAATGTTCCCTTCCCTTGATAGGGAAGGATCTGGGGAGCACAAGGCGTGGGGACAGTGCCACTGCTGTTTGTGGAGAAAACTGCTCCACCACCCCACAGGGACTGTGAGCCAGTGCAGGGGAGGTGAGAGGAGAGGATGGGAGCCTGGCTGGGGGCTGCGGGCAGACCCAGAGGCCCAGGACACAGGGCAGAATGGCAGCTCCACTGGGACAAGGAGTTTGGGAAGCCTGGACTGGGGTGGAGAGAGCTATAGGCCTGACCTGCCCCGGGGTCATGTTTAGGAACGCTCCAGAGCAGGGGCAGCAGACAGAGCCCCAGATGGCAACAAGCACAGCCTGTAAGGCGCCCCCGTGGCTCAGAGGTGGACGGTAGTCCTCATCCGGGCCATAGCAGGTTCTATGGAGACACTCCTCGAAGCTCCTTGGCCACAGGGACAGGGCCACCCTGGGGCCACCTGCCTGCCTGGCCTGGTCGTTTCCCATCTCCCACCTCAAATTTTGATCCACACCGAAGCCTCCAGAATCCAGGCTGGACAACCTCGAGATGTCTGCTGTGGTGGCCTCCAGGTCCCACATCTCTGCAGGTTTTATTCCTCCCATTATTTTATTTAACAGGCTGTTGCCACTGCCTCAGATAGCACAGAGTGAAAAATTACACTTTTGGGGAGATGTTGTTAAGGAGAGAGATGGGAAAAGAATGACTTAGTGGTGGAGGAGGGAGGGCTGAGCTCCAACTCTCTGGGCAGTGCTGCAGCCCCGACAAGGGCGAGAAGGCCATGCAGGCCGAGGAGCCAGTGGCGCTGACAACTTCCCCAGCCCAAGCCAGTGCTCAGCTTCTAGACCATAAAAGAAATAACCTCTTTCTCTTTTCTGTTTCCTCTTCTCCTATGTCCCTCAGATCACCTCATTCATTCATTCATGGGCAGTCTCTTCAGTGCCTGAGGACACAGAAGTGAATAAGAAGCAATTTTAATTCTCCTGGGGCCAACACACATGGAGAGTGCCCTAGACTGCTGCTCTCTGGCTTCTTTACTTTTGTCTTTATTTATTTTATTTTATTTTTTTGAGACAGAGTCTCAGTCGCCCTGGGGTAGAGTGCCATGGGGCATCATAGCTCACAGCAACCTCGAACTCTTGGGCTCAAGCAATCCTTTTGCCTCAGGCCTTCTGAATAGCTGGGACTATAGGCGCCCACCATAATGCCCGGCTAGTTTTAAAGACGGGGTCTCACTCTTGCTCAGGCTGGTCTCAAACTCCTGAGCTCAGGCGATCCACCCACCTCAGGCTCCCAGAGTGCTAGGATTACAGGTGTGAGCCACTCCGCTGGGCTTTTTTACTTTTGTCTTTAAACTAAATTCAAATGGTTAAACTGAGCTACCATATGACCCAGCAATTCTACTCCGAGGTATTTACCCAAGAGAACTGAGAACTTTTGTCCACACAAAACCTCGTACAGGAATGTTCACAGCATCATCATTCATAACAGCTGGAAAGTGGACACCACGCAAATGCCCATGAGCTCATAAGTAGACAAAGTGAAGAGTTCTCTGCCTACTAGGTAATGTCAGTCAGTGATAAAAAGGAATGATGTTCTGACATGTGCTACAATACAGATGGTCCTTAAAAATATTACATGCTAGGTTTAAAAACCAGACACAAAAGGCCTCATTTGTATGATTCCACTTACATAAAATGCCCCGTGTAGGCAGATCCACAGAAAAAGGAAATTAGATTAGTGATGGCCAGGACTGGGGGCAGAAGGTTGGGGACAGGGCTGAGGAATGCAGCGTTTCTTTTTGGAGTGATGAAAAATGTTCTGAAATGGATTATGGTGAGGGTTGCACAACTCTGTGAATACACTAAAAATATTGAATTGTGCACTTAAAGTGAATAAGTTACATGGCATACAAATTATATCTTAATAAAGCTGTTAAGAAATAACAGTGCCTACCTTCATGGGGTTGTTAAGAGTCTTGGTTATTTTCTGTAAAATATTAAAAATAGTGCCTGGCACATGCGGGATGTTCAATAAATATTCACTATTGGCTCGGTGCCCGTGGCACAGTGGTTACAGTGTCAGCCACATAACACTGAGGCTGGCGGGTTTGAACCAAGCCGGGGCCAACTAAACAACAATGAAAACTGCAACAACAAATAGCGGAGTGTCGTGGAGGGCGCCTGTAGTCCCAGCTACATAGGAGGCTGAGGCAAGAGAATCGCTTAAGCCCAAGAGTTTGAGGTTGCTGTGAGCTGTGACATCACGGCACTCTACCAACGGTGACATAGTGACACTCTGTCTCGAAAAGAAAATAAATATTCACTATTAAAAAATACTAAATTCCTTTTAAGCACTTGAAGCTCTGGGCCTGGATAGGGTGGGCCACCGCAGGGGCACGTTCAAGATCCCTACCGTCCTTCATTTGCCGTGGCCACACACCTCTCTGCCTTCCTTCTTTCCTTCATTTTTCTTTTAACACCTCATGACAGGTAACCTCATTTCTTTTTAACGTCTGAGTTTCAGACAGAAGACACCTCTCCACAGTTTTAATGGTCACCTGGGAGGACCCAGCAGTAGCCTCCTCCTCCTCGCCCTCTGGGTCCCTCCTCTTCCTCCTTAATCCCCAACACAGCCCAGATAGTCAGTCTCTCTCTCTCTCCGGCTGCTGCTTGCTCCCTGCAGCAGGAGAGGCGGAGGAACAGGCATTGTAGATGGTTGACAGGCTCCTGCCCCCTGGATGGAGCCTGCCTCGATAGCACATGTTGGTTTCGGAGCTAAAGGACAGGATGGCATATCCATCTATGAAAATTTGCAGTTAACATTAAACTGACAGAATGGCTAATAATTTAGATGACATTAAAACTGTCCAACTTGTCCTGAGTAAATTAGAAGAATAAAAGGAGATTTATTAAAGGCAAAGCCAGAGCAATCTAACAAAAGAGATAGAATCAGAAATAGAAAAGGAAGAAATTTGGAACAAGAGCCACATGGAGAAGAACCAGGAGATGACCTCTGATGAGGAATTAAACGTTAATCATAGTAACAAGCCTTTGGATTCTGCCCTGGGAGCTTCAGGCACCTGACAGGGTTACCTGAGCCTCCCTGCCCGAGGCCCTTAGGGCAAGATGCTGGTGCTGGTCAGGGGCTGGGTAGGGGCCTGGGAGACCAAAGACTCAGGAACAAATAGATTCTTTGGAGTGTGGGCTCCAGCAGTAGCAGCTGCACTCCACCATTTATTGAGTGCCTACTGCATGCTGGGCGCAGAATGGGAATACTTTAAAATGCACCGTTGGGCACTTATTGTGTACTGGATAGGGTTGAAGTGTTATCTCAGCAAGTGCTCCAACATTTCCTCGAGTGGGTATGCTCATTCCCATGGTCTGGGCAAGTGGCCGGGCCCAGAGAAGTTCAGCTACTTGCCCATGGCCACACAGCCAGTAAGTGGCAAACTCATGGCTTAGACACACAGCCTCTGGATTCTGGGAGCCAGAGATTCTTCCAAGCGTTCATCAGCTCTGCTGGACTCCTGCTGTGCATGAGGAGTGGAGTAGAGAAAAGCTGGTTCCCTCCCAGAGAGGTGGAGCTGAGGAGGAGCAGGGGAGGGCGTGCACTGATCCCACAGTGCAAGGGGTTCCCTGAGGGGGCAAACCCAGGCCCTGGGGTGCCTGAGAGAGCCTCATAGTGGGCACTGGACCAGAATGGCCAGGAGTTAGCCAGGCCACATGGGTGTGGCATGGAAAGTTCCCAGAAGGCAAAATCTAGTACAAAGGACAGTGCTCGTGGAGAGCTGCGAGACATTCCTTTGACCTCGACCTCAGGCACGAACAGGACAGTGGGGACAAAGGCAGGTGCAGGGTGAGCAGGGTAGATGCAGCTCAGAAGCCATGCTCAGGAATCTGAATCATGTCAGGCCATTGGAAGCCTTGGGGAGGGAGTCACCAGGCAGGGCAAAGGTCTCAGATCTGTGCTTTGGCAGATCTCAGCGGCTACACAATTCAGAGGCTGGATTGAGGGGTCATTTCCAGAAAGGGGCTCAGCCAGAGCTGCTGTAGAGAACACCTCTCAGGCCTGTGAGTGAGGACGGCCTAACTCCAATGAGGGTGAGGAAAAGGGGATTTAGCAGCTGATACAGCCGGGACATCCAGGACTTCACATAGGGCTGGACCCAAGGGTGCATTGAAGTCTGTCCCTGTCTCTGTCTTTTCCTCTTTTACTCTCCCTCTCTCTCTGAGTCACTCTTTTGCTGCTGCTGATTTCCTTTTTAGATTTATAACTTTATTTAAAGTTACTATAAATTACAGAAAAAAATTGAATGTACAAACAATAAAAAAACGGGGAACTAACTAAATAGGAGAAGAAAGATTTGCCCAGTACAAGGCCACTTCAAGCTTCCACCTCAAATCCTCCCAGCATCAAGCTCTAAAATGTGAGGGTAGTCATCAACTCTGGAAGGGTGGCACTGGAAAGATCAAGTTGTGTGTGGTCCCTGAGCTGGTCAGAGTGGCCAGGAGGTCAGCTTGCTCAGGAGGGGTCAAGCACCTCGCCTGGCAGTTCAGTTTAGGCCAGCTGTGCTGGGCTTGTGCATGATGTCCAGTTCCTGTGATTGAGGCGGGGTGGGGACAGGCTGGGGCAGGCAGAGAGTACTATGGACGTCTTTCGGATACATTAGAACAGCTTTTCTCAACCTGTGGGTTGCGACCCCTTTGTAACAATGAAAATACATTGTGGCATTAGGAAGATTGAGAACCACTGCATTAGAAAGTCAAATCAGCAGGAATTGGTGATTGTTCAGGTGTAGCAGGAAGATGGGATCATGACATGAGCTCTAGGGTTCTGGCATGATTGGCTGGGTGGACAGTGGTATCATCCACTGAGGGTGGAGATCGCATGGCAGGAGGTTTGCAGGGAAAGCTGGTTTGTTTCAGACATGCCATGTGCAAGGAACCCCTAGGACATCTGGGGGGCTGGTGTCCAAAGAGAGGTCCAGGCAGAGAGATGCTTGGGGACCATCCATGGGGCTGGGGTCATGGGTGAACTTCCCCAGGGAGGAGTTGGGGAAGGAATCTAGTGAGTCTTAAGGAACCCACAGTAAGGAGGGAGATGAGGAGGGGGCAGGCCATAGGCACAGGGAGAAGAGGGCCTGGGGCTGGTGTTGGCACCCAGGGAAGAGGGTTTCCAGATGGAGGAGCCAGCCAACCAGCTGACTCAGAGGCCAGGGCAGAGCCACGTCTGGCTGAGGACCCCTGTCCCCACTTGTGGCCATGTCTCTGGCATCTTTGCAGGGGCTGGTGGCACATGTGGAGGACAGTGGGACCCTGGGAGGGAGGAGGCCTCAGGCTTGGCCCCCATGAGTCTAAGGCAGGCTCAAGTGAATGCCTTCCTTGGACCCCAGCATGTTGGCAGCCCTTTACCCAAGTCACAGACAGGGTTCTGGGTCTTTCTCATGGACCCCTTGGGCTAGGTGGTCACTGGACTTGGCTATCCTGGTTGGTTGCCCCGAGCTTGCTATGACTAGCCTGGATGCCCCCAGTAGAGGAAGGCCGCAGGCACAGGCCCTCAAATCCTCCTTTGTCTTCTGTGGGAACCTTACCCATTTTGCATGTGAAGAGAGTGAGGATTATAGCGTGGTCTGTATGCTCTGGACATCCTTCCCTTCCTGTACACCTAGAATGGCTCAGGCAAGTGCTGATAATGAGGGAGGGGGAGCGCCACTGGTGCCCAAGAATTTGGTGAGCCTCTCAAGGTGTGGGGTCTTCATGGTGATAGGCCTGGGGACTCTGCTTGGGCCTTCTGGCAGACAGGAGCCATAGAGGTGGGGTTTGGGAGGAAGGGAAGGGGTGGCTGGGCCCTTCCCTCATAGAGCTGCCTGAGGAGTGCTAGTGACAGTTGGAATCAGAGCTGCCCCATGTCCTGCCCGCCCTGTCGTCTCTAGTGGCACCATGCCAATTAGAGATGAGTTGAGCATATCATTAGTTTCCTAATCATCAAGAATCCAATTAGGGGCTTCTTAGATCCACTGGAGCAGCGCTCTGCCAACCATCGGTGCTGGTAGGGTGGGGCTGGGAGCTGCTGTGCACAGAGGAGCTGCAATGGGGCTTTGTTGGCTCAGGGGCAGCTAGATTGGCACCACTGTGCTGGGTGCCTCTATCTTCTGACTGGCCAGTGGGTTCCCTGCATGGTGTTGGGCTAGAGGGGTCAGAAATCTGTGGAAGGACAGCAGCAAGACTCACATTTCCATCAGACTATGCCCTGTCATTCACAGTGGGAGAAGAGGAGGCTTGTGGAGGGGATGGGCCTGTGTCACAGCCCTGGAAGTTGGTCCAATCCAAATCCTAAAACAGGCTTGAGTCCTTGCTTGTCTCAACCAATTGGCCATTTAAATGAGGCCCCTTTAAGACAAAGAGGGCACCCTCATCCCTGGTAACTTGTTCCATCTGTATTCATCAGGGTTCTCTGCTCACAAGTAACAGAGACCTGATGCAAATTTGCTGAGGCAAGAAAGGAATTTAGCAGAAGGCAGGATTATGGGGTTTTACACATAAGAGGAAGGCTCAGATACCCTACCCCCCCAACCTCTCCCTTCCCATCCCTGGGAAGATGGGCCCTCAGCACAGCTGTCTCCTTCAGAGCAACCTCGTCCTCCTGGGTTGGACATGACAACAGGAGCCCCAGAGCCACATACTGCCAGGCAGGATCTGTGTGTCTGTCTCTACCTGTGCTTGTGAGCATCCCAGGGATGATGGGGATGGCAGGTGGGGATTGGTTGGGAACTCACCCTGAGTCTGCAGGAGGTGGGCAGCCTCCAGCATGATTGTGCCACTTCCTGGCTGTGCCACTTCCTGGCTGTGTGGCCATGGGTGTGGTTGGGGGCTATTTATTCATTTATCTCATGTTCACCAAGTCTGTGGCACGCATCAGGCATTGGCCTTTATCAAGCCAGGGGAGACCAACCATGACCAAGGAAGGCGAAAGCAGAGAATCTTGGACAGTAACAGGTGCTCTGCAGATGCAACATGGTGCTGCGATAGGGGACTTTAGCCAGAACAGACTCCACGAAAGCTGTATGCAGTTCTGGAGGAAGAGCGGGGAGCGAGTGCAAAGTAGATTGGAAAGGATGCCCGACTGGCCACTGGGGTGAGACAGGGAGGGGGTGGGAGGCCGACCAGGGTGTCAGCACTGACTGCTGGGGGACAGTGGAAGCTCATGGCCCTGAGACATGCAGGGTGGACACAGGGTGGCTGCAGAGTTGGAGAGGGAGAGTGGATGGGGGTTACTGTGGAGGCAGAGCAGGTTGGGCATGCTCCTGGATTGGGTGGGAACAAGGAAGGGTCTGGGGCAAGGAAAGATCTGGGCCAAGCTCAGCCTTTCCTCTGATTATGACCTTGTGTGAGCCCTGTCAAGGTGGGCTGCTCCCCTGGCTTCCCATCCACTGGCCAGACAATGCTTGTCTTCCACTTCAGATGGACTTGAGGCCCAGGGCAGGGAGGGCAGCCCGTTTATTTTAAACATTTCTGCTGACTGGAGACAAGGACACTAGGAAATCCACTGTTAGAATTTCCTGGGCTGTCAGGACATCCCCCATGGTGTCCTGACTTTGGGAAGGAGGATAGTGCTAGCTTGTGAGGGCATTTGCATACCATGTAAAGTATTATGGGGCAAATCAAGTCCCCCAGGCCCTCAGAATGGAGCTGTGTTTGTAAACAGGGTCTTTAAGGAGGGGAAGAAGATAATATGAGATCATGTGACTGGGGGGTGGGGGAGAGAGACAGAGAGAAGGTTAGAACAAAGACAAGCACAGAGATGACCACGTGAGGACACAGGGAAAAGTCACCATCTGCAAGCCAAGGAGAGAGGCCCTGGGAGGGACCAGCCCTGCCCACACCTTGACCTTGGACTAGAGCCTCAGGGTTATGGGAAAACACACTTCTGTAGTGGAAGCTGCCCTCCCTGGGCCTTGGTTGGGGCAGCCGAAGCAGATGAATATGTTTCAAATATAGATTTTGATCTTGGTGCGGCGGGAGTTGGCAGGTTTTGAAGGCAATCTATTTGTGTCAACTGTGGGTCATATTCACAAGACACCAAAAGTTATTTATTTCCCTTGGAAGGCACATAGATGTTCTATCTGGTTTTCCACTATTACCAATGATGCTGCACATTTCCTGAGGTACGTGGAGGGTGTCTTAGGCACCTGGAAGAAGGGTGGGTCTGGGACAGGTGTGTGCTCACCTGAAGGACAGGTCACCTAGAGGTTTTGCAACCTGATCAGCACACTGTTGTACTCAGTCTTCAGCAACACCCCATTCCGTCAGACCACCCTGTTGGCCCATCTGGAGGTTTGAGAACTGTGGCTGTGGCAGCTCTCGGGTTTCAATTATTACCGCAGCAAGGCTCCTCTTACCCGCGGCCCCCTGCACCCTCCTCTGGGACTCACAAAGGGTTTCCCTCCCTGCCAGCTCCCTTCCTGGCTGTCCATCTCTTCATACTGGTTTGTAGGGTTCAAATTCACCTCTTGGTGCGATTCTGCTTCTGAGTCTTGGTCTGCTCAACAATTCCGTGTGACAAATAGGGAGATTTGAGTTTCTGGAACCCAAGGAAACTCAGGATTGCAGAGGCAGAGATGGGTGAGGAGAGCTTTGGGGTGAAAGGAGGTCTAGGTGGCTGGACCTGGGAGCTCCTGGGGGTGGGGAGTGTATACATACAAAATAGTATGCAAAATAAATGAAAAGTGGATGCGCTCAGGAAGGATGTGCAATGCTGGGGTCCTACTGTCTGTGTTCTGTGATGACACAGGAGTCCTTCGCCCCTCACCAAGGCTTCCCATTAAGTCGACCCTGCACACAAAAGCCTCCTCCTCTACTTGGCCCTCCTCCTCCCCTCCTCCCTTCACTTACCTCTCTCCCTTCCCTCCTCCTCCCCATCCTCCTCACCTCCCTCTTCCCCCTCCTCCTCCCTATCTTCCTTACCTTCCTTCTCTGTCTCTTCCTCCTCACTTCCTCCTCACTTACCTCTTCTTCACTCACCTCCTTCTCCCCCTCACTCACTTTCTCCCCTCCTCTCCCTCACTTACCTCCTCCCCCTCCTTCCCCTTACTTACCTCCCCCCTCCTCCCCTCACTCTCCTCCTCCCTGTCCTCCCCTTCATTCATCTCCTCCTCCTCTTTCCCCTCACTTACCTCCTCCCCCTCTTCCCCTTCACTCACCTCCTCCCTCTCTTCCCCCTCACTCATCTCCTCCCCCTCACTCTTCTCCTCCCCCTCCTCCCCCTCACTCATCTCCTCCCCCTCCTCCCCCTCACTCACCTCCTCCCCCTCCTTCTCCTCACTTACCTCCTCCCTCTCTTCCCCCTCACTCACCTCCTCCCCCTCCTTCCCCTCACTCACTTCCTCCCCCTCCTCCCCCTCACTCATCTCCTCCCCTCACTCTCCTTCTCCTTCTCCC